>CM033624.1:25696866-25864495 GCA_019453435.1 Rhinogobius similis | reverse complement strand
ATAGAAAGGATGCTGAGGTTAGATAGACAGGGGGTCTAGAGGAAGGAAAACCAAAAAGAAGATTTATGATTTTGTAAATGAGGAAATAAAGTTAGTGCTTTGAGAAGTAGGATGTAGACCCCAGAATCCCAGTCAGAGGACTCTTTCTCTAATAATCCCGACTGACAATTAATGTTTTTATCCATGGGTTTCAAGTGTAGACCATTTCCAACAATGAATTAAAACATCTTCTAAGTTTGGCCTGGGCAATATGATCTTTCCCTTGTATCTTCCCCATGTTGATTGATCACTTTTTTTTTTTTAAATGCAAATAGATTTTATCTCATTATAAACAAATAAAAATGTCTTCCAATAATATTCATTTTCTGAAAAAACTATACACATTTCTAATAATTTCCATTTAACTAAAACCAATGCCAAATGTTTTCCTCAAGTCAGAACTTTTTGCTGACACCCAGGCTCATTAGGTGATTACAAATGGCTGATTCTCAATTGGAATGTAATTAATTAATTAATTCTGAAGTGTCAAATGTCCTGCAAATGGCGTCCAATGCAGCCAAACTCCACCCACTTCTACTTTTATTCTTTGACTTTTAACTTCACTGTTCAGATTTCAGCGGTTCTCTGTGTATTGTTTTAATTTTTATTCTTTTGATTTATTTATTGCTATTTTATGGCTTTATTGTTTAGGTTGATAATTTTATTGTTATTATTTTCCATTTATTTGTGTTTGTTGTTTTAAATATTTATTCTGTCGCTGCGCTGCACTTTGACAACAGCTTATTTATATAAAAAAGTGCATTTGCATCTTAATAACAGGAGAGTCATGTGATTGAAAGCCATGAATAATGAAATAATTGTGATGTCAGGGTTGTACCTGCAGCAGCAGAAGACAAATAACACATGTGGCTGCTATCTGCTCCCTTTGTGCCGCTATAATACCTCACACCCAGTTAATCTTCTGTTTGTAGCTCGTACATGAATGTAATTACAGCGCTCCCAAAGCTTGATCATAACAGTGATAATTGTGATAATGACTTCACACACATTACAGCGATCTGGATCAGACTGAATGCAGGGAAAGACTAGCTTAAAACCTCATGGACGGTGGCCGGGGCGATGGATGGGTGCGTTTTAAAGCCATAGGGCTAAAGTGGGACCAGGGAGTTGCCACGGTTACTGCCTCAGCACCTGCCAATAGCTCAGTGAGTAAGTCGAGGGATAAACTGTTACTGTAGAGGCTAAAGAACCTGGCAAAATCTCACCAAAGTGTTAGTTCTGCAAAATGAGGCGGAGATGCCATATTTGGTCGTTATGTTGACTGTTGTAATATTGCTCAGAAATATGAATATACAACTTTTAGGTCAAATTAGGTTAAAACAAAAACATGATTCTGTATTTTACCTAAAACAAAGACCAAAACCTGGAAGGCAGGACTAAAATCTCTGTTAAAGGGAAGACGATTATTGCAATATGGACATTTTATTAGAAGATACTGCAATAATGATATCAATAATTGTGTATTCTGTTACTGTAGAGTTTGTTAAATAAAATCGTCAGCGGGGGAAATTTGTCTTCAGCATTTTTCAGCCCATTCTTCAATCTATTCCTCTTGGGATCCTGTCAGAAGCTGTAGGCGACAACAGTGCAGCGTTTGGGGACTCGACTCCAGAGTTTGTGAGTCGGAATCTTGGTCAAAAGTACCTCGTTGATAATGCAAGCTGTACTGTCAGACCTGAACTTTAACAGCCACATCAAATCAATAACATCAACAGCCTTTTACCACCTAAAAAACATTGCCAAAATTAAAGGTATAGTGTCTAAACCAGACTTGGAGAGACTTATCCATGCATTTGTCTCCAGTAGGTTAGACTACTGCAACGGCCTGTTCACTGGCCTCTCCAAACGAGCTGTAAAACAGCTGCAGTACATCCAGAACGCTGCTGCTCGGGTCCTGACAAGAACCAGGAAGTACGATCACATTAGTCCTGTGCTCAGGTCTCTGCACTGGCTTCCTGTGGCTCAGAGAATTGACTTTAAAGCAGCTCTGCTTGTGTTCAAGTCTCTCCACGGCCAAGCACCAAAGTACATCTCTGACATGTTAGTGCCGTATAAACCATCTCGTACTCTGAGGAGCTCAGGGACCAGCCTCCTGCAGGTGCCTAGAGTCAGGACTAAACATGGGGAATCAGCATTTCAGTTTTTTGCAGCTAAAATCTGGAACAGTCTCCCTGAAGATGTGAGACAGGCCTCCACTCTGACAATGTTTAAATCCAGGCTAAAAACAGTTCTCTTTAGACGTGCATACGACTGAAAGATCTATCTGCACTCTTCTCTTTTAAAGCACTTTATTCTAAAATGATTTTAAAATGATTCTGTGTGTCTTTTTGTGTTTTGTGATTTTAATGCAACTTTTCCTGTTTATGTAAAGCACTTTGAATTGCCCTGTGTACGAATTGTGCTCTACAAATAAACTTGCCTTGCCTTGCCTTGCCTTGCCTGTCGGGATGTTTGAGTTTTCAACCCCATAACAATCCATCTTGTATGGCTCACAGCCCAATATAGAGTTTAATTATAATTGCTAACAAGATGGCAAGGGTAAAAAAAATGATAAAAAGTATATCGTTTTATTATTGAAGCAGGTCCATTAGCTAAAACTCTTCCGGCCATTCTAGATTGTTACCACAGAGCTAAAGCTATAAGCGCTGTAATATCAATCTAGCTTTTGCCAGTTGGATAATAATAAACCCGCTGTTCATATTTGGTTTGACGCGCATTGGAAACATACCAAAATACAGGAACTCCACATACTTTGAATTGAACTGGCTGGTAATAATGACTCAGACACTGCGCCTCCAATTGTGCCACCCGATTATGGAGTCTAGAAGCAAGACTGGAGGATCTGTGGCGCTGAGAAGGACCATAGACTGTAGATCAGTGGACTAAGGGATTGTGACGTCACCCATAGCGTTTGCCTCCAGCCAAATGAAGCCCATCGCGGCTAGCAGTTATAGCGGCTAAAGCGGAGCCAGACTCCATATTTGGAAATCCGAGTGCGTATCGTGGCAACCACACGGACTAATCAGGAGCGCGGTTGCTAACGGTATCCGCCCCTCGGTGAGAGGAGACGGCGTAACGCGCGGCGCTAGCTGTCAATCAAACCTGTTGCTACCACGAGCGAAACCGGCCCACGGAAAAGGAAGCACCTGATTGGTCAGTTATTATTGCTAATAACTTGATTTATGAACAACCTAACTAAAAAAAAACACCCGATTCATGTAGAGTGTGTCAAAACAGATGTTTTAGTTCCAAGATGGTGAGCTTAGCAGAAACAGTTACAGAGTAAAGGGCACCAGTGTCCCAATAGAAAGTGAATGGCAGCTCGGCTTTATGGAGCCAGGAGCGCCTCCATAGCTGCTTCCTATTTGGAACGCGGCGGCTAGCATGCTAACATGGTCCACTGATATGTACGGTCTATGAGAAGGACGCAGCTGGTGCCAAAGACAGAGGCAGCAGAAGGGAAACTATAGGAGGCAGGCGCAGGGTGGATTGTAGGTAATGAGACGTGGAGGAAACCAGAGACAGAGGAGGCTAAAGAGGTGCCATGTTGAGAGCGTCACATTTGGAATAATAGTTTTTAGTCGTAGTTATTATGATGTGTACACTGTAAAAAGGAACGTCGAGCACATTTAGAATATTCATCTTGATTTATTGACTTAATTTGAAGTAAGGAAACTGAATTATAAATAAGAAAACAGAACTTAAAGGTGGAGTATGACCTTTTCTTGTGGCACATTAACTGTTAATAATGTGATTAATTGAATTTGCTTTATTAATTTGTTCTGTTCATTATTTTTGCAGTGTTTATTATATTGTTTTGACAGCACTGTGTTGATTGGATGGCAGTATATGAGCGTTCGTTTTTAAATACATTGGCACATAATTCAGTTCATCGTTTGGACAATGACTTGCACTATCTTCGTAGCCAGCTAATCTACTCCATGACAATGCAGTTTAATTGTTTTTTAATTTGACTTTGTTGAGGCAGAATAAATTGATGCACATAAAACGAAACAGGTGGCAGCTGTGGTAATGAAATGCCCCGAGGCTGATGCTCAAGTCTGTCCCACAACAGACTGTCGGGATTGAACCTTTGACTCTTTAGACAGGAGGGATTGACTTTTTTGAGTGCAGACAGACGAGGATTGTCAAAGAAATCTTTAACCAGATAATAATCCACAGAGCTCAGGATGGGATGTCTAAAAACAATCCATGATTTGTGTAAAACATTCTTAGAGCTACAAGTAAAAAAGTGACCAAAAGATCTGTGGAACAACCCAACACTTCTGGTAAATACATTTATCATAGAGAATCTGTTTTATTGAACGATAGGTTTAGCATATTTAGCATATTAGAATCTCCATTGGTGTAACATTGGGCGAAGTGAAAATTCTATGATAAATCGTAAGCTAAAACAAGTATTAAATGATATACTTGTTATCGATACTGGAAAGGATCATAGCAATGGACAAACTCGGACCTTTTCTGAATTTAGAATCACTAGTATAAGAATTGGTAACACTAACAAACCTTATTTTGTGTTTTAAAGTACATTATGTTGTCGTTAAACATTTTTTACACTTTTTTGTTATCATTGTGATATTGAAATTAGTATCACGTGTCAAAACACTAGACCAGACATAAGTTTCTAGTATCATTTTGTTATTAAGTTGAGGCCTAGAATGAAGTAAACCTATCTAAGTGATGAAGGATGTTAAATGGCCATTGAAAATATTAGTGCATCTTGATAAATAGTTCATGTATATGGTGTGTCACGCTGATACAATGGCTCTAAAGTTTGGTAATTTCCCTATTTTGCAATGAAAATAAGCAGTATATTCTTCAATACAACACAAACCACAAAAAAATCTGAAACAAACCAAAGCAAAAAACGTACATAACTTGAGCAAAATAGGCGTGCTAGTAGCTTTAAAATGTGTCATAATGTTAAAGGACAAATATTACGCATTATTTGTTTTGTTATTGGCCTCCCATGCTTTACAACTAAAAAACTAATTAAAACAGAATGACTTCATGTCACTCTGGCGTTCCCCACAGCAAGAACTGACTGTTGGCTCCATCTACTGGCTGCAAAGGGAATTACAGTGGTGAGATAAACAAAAGCTAGCTTGCCTCATACGTGCTAATGCATCCACGCAGTTGTAATTTGTGGCAAAAATGCTCAGAACATGTCTGGCCATGATTTTTGGATTTAAAAAAGTGATCTTGGTGCTCGACATCACAGATCAGGAAAATTGTTTTTGACGGAAAGACGGGATTCATCAAACTATTGTGAATGAAGCTAAATACAACTCCATATATGTTATTGATGAAGGAACAATGTTATAATATGGTTAAAAGCTTTAAATAAGGCAAAAAGATGTTGTTAATTTTGATTGAAAGCATAATTAGTATGTGCGGCCTAGAATTTTTTTTAACGCCGTCATTAATGCTTCACTGAGCAGAAACTTTCTATACTGCAGTATTTCTATTCTATGGCCGAAAAACACAATGAATCAAATGTGTCAAATGAATTAGCTTTGGCTTGCCTATAAGACTTATTATACAGCGCCCTGCCTCTGGGTTGTTATCTCCTTTTCCTTTTTCAGTCAATGCCTTCAGAACTAATTGATTCCCGGCTCTTTACGCGGCGACTGGAATGGAAAGCTCGAGCAACTTCACAAATCCCCTTAAGGGCAAAGACAAGGAACGGGAGAGGAGGGCAAAATTGTCCTTAAGTGATCATAAAACCAAGAAGCAGTGACCCGTCGCACCACAGGTCAGCGATAATGGCACGTGAGGTGAAGGTGTCTGAATGTAGGAGCACGATAATGTGATGTGCAGGAGTCGGGTCAGCAGTGGGCAGACGGTGTCGTGCTAAAGGGTCTGTTCTGTCAGTCTGAGCGGGAACAAGGCAGCGGAGGAGAGACAGGTGGAATATGTTACCTCTCCGTGACATGTGTGGGCGGCTGTCATGTGCAGAACAAACATCTGAGACACTTGAGAAGGAAAATAGTATGTGATGGATAGCTATAGAAACAGATACATGGCTTTATGATGGTTCTCTTTCATTGTTAGCTTACCACCGTTGTATTTTGATTGATGCATGTTTACGCCAGTGATAAATGATGTACTTCATTTAAAAGTACACATACAACAGCAAAAAATACTCAAATAAAAGTAAAGGTATCACATTTTAAAGTAAAAGTATTAAAGTGAAAAATGTACTTTAACAGTAAAAAGTAAAAGTAATGCTTGTTGGTATGGAGAACTATTAAAGCATCAAATTGTTATCTTGATTGATTTATTCTGTTGAGTTTTGGTCATTATAAGTAACTTTCCAGGTTATTTTTCTCCACAGAAGATTTTTTGTTTGCTCAAAGGGAACTTGGCAAAAAAATTAAAAAAGCAGGCATGATGTTACCATAAACCATTTTCAGCAGGTCTAAAAGGTCTAAAAATATACTTTTACTTTTCAGTCCAGTTAAAAAATGTAGTGAGGGTGAGTAGAAAGTACAGATATATGCGCTGAAATGTAAAGTAAACATAAAAAGTATCTACTGTAGAATGTACTTAAGTAAAGTACAGATACCTAACAATGTACAGTATTTTTACTTTTGTACTGTGTTACTTTCCACCACTGGTTTACACGTACCCCTTATTCTCGCCAGCAGCTCTGGATTTACTTAATTTTTTATTATTTTTATTCAGTCTCCATATGAAACGCTTTTCCAATGCTTATTTTTATTTACTCAAATCAATAATGTAGGGGTGTGTTGGCGAATAAAAAGATCTGTTATGCATAATCGACGTTTAGGAGCTTTTAACCATATTGTTCCCCCTTGTGGTCATTAAACCACTGGAAGTTGTATTTAGAATGATTCGTGTATATTTGAGTAATCCTTATTCTCCATTGCTCCATCAGTCCAGGCTTCACTGCTTGTTACGTCCTCTGATATTTACAATTTTATGTTCTTAAATTCCTCTGCTCGCTATCATGAACTGCAGCTCTCCAAAGTAGATGTAAAGGGATTGACGCAACTCAGTCAACGCGGAACTTATTTTTCGATTGACTAGTTTTAGATCAATATTACGATTTATATTGTACAAAATATAACGGATGTCGTAGAAGAGAACAATATTCTGTAAAAGACCAAAGCACAATAGGTCTTCTTTAAGAGATGCCACAGGTGAAAAGTATAGGCCGTGGGTTTGATGCAGGATGTGTTAAGATGTGTTAAGATGGGTGTTAATTTTGAAAGTCCTGAATTTCAGTGAGACATTGTCATATCCAACGCCGCCAGCGATCTGTGGAGCTTCTGTTTGTGCATGAAAGAGAATGCATGAATACAATGGAAATAATGCCGCACGTTCTGTATGATCCACGGGTTTGGGGCAAGTGTGGTCACTGAAGCCTGGTAACCCCGGGGCGTCCAGACCGCAAAGTTTCAGGATCAAATCGTTCTTGAGATTGTTGTGGAAAAATGTTGTTTAACTAAATGCTTTAATAATTAGAATGGTCATGGCCCAGATAAAAACATTCTTCGTTACCTGACCTTGGAACGTGTCAAGATGGACCTCAGTAGCTGAAGTTACATCTTTGGGGCTAATCTTTATGACGGTCTTAATCCCTTCGGCCTCGTGCTGTTTCTGTCCAAGTAGAACTGGTCCTGACTGGACTTGAAGGTCTCACCTCTGGCATTTATAAGGCTGTGTTTTATCATTGGGCTTTCTTCTTTTCTCCTTTTGGACTCCTGAAGGGAAAGATCATTTTACTTTTTACTTGATCAGTTGATAGAGTGGGAGCTCATTTCTTTATTTTTGACAATGTGTTAAGAAAATCCACAATAAGGTGCGACTGTCAATTGGTAAGACATTTCAAGACCAGTGATATATTTTATGTCTAGCTGCAGAAACAAATAAATAAGTATAAAAATAAAAATAATATACAGCCATATTGTTAATTCTGAGGCTCTTCAAATGTTCAAAGCACTTGAAGAGCCTTTTTTTATCTAACTATAAAACCATCCCCCTGTGGTACTGGTAATAATCTCTCATTAGTTTCATTCTTTTACACAAGGCTATACTGTGCAATGTATAAGATCTTATCATGACAACAATTGTGACCGTTTAATCAATCAACAAGCGCACATAATGACTGTTAATGATGGTTAATAACTCATTAATGTTTGTTGATTGCACCAGTCCATTTGCACAGCACCTGTTTGTCTTGTGCTTCAAAATGCTGCTGGTTTATTCTGTGCTTTTGCTTTGCTCAAATAGATTTCCACCACTTTACTGCTAAACGATCGACATTATGTAAAATGACATGAATTATCAGCTATGGGGCGTAAATGTTCTCTGATAATTCTGCTTACTGATTCCAACAGGTCAGTTTGAATGAATGCGGAAAGGTTTGGAAATTGGATCTATGATTTGTAACAGTTTTTATGGAGCAAATGGACTCAGTGTATAGAGTTTAATTTGACAAATATTATGCAAAATTGACTTTTTTGAGCTTTTAACCATGTTCTGACATTGTTCTCTCATCAAAAACATACCTAGAGTACTATTTAGCTTGATTTATGCTTGTTTGATGAATCCTGGTTTGAAAATCTGATTGTCAAAAACACTCCGTTCTGAATCCCTTTGATGTGTAATGTTTTTCACTTATCTGAGTATCTTCTGCTGTTTTAAGCTATCACCAGACTCGCTCTGAGCATTTCTGCAGTCTAAACACGATCACAACTGCGTCACATTTCTGTACAGCTACAACTGCAAGTATTGTGGATATTTAAATGTGTGTAATTGCCTCTGCAGCCAGTAGGTGGAGCCACAGCTAAGTTAAAATGGCATCTTCCAAAACAGTGATAAAGTTATGTTTTTTTCTTTGTAATAAACATTTTATTTTTAGTTTTAAAGCATTAAATATCAAAGTAAAGAGACTCAAGAGCATGTTTAAAGGCCAGTAACAATACAAATAATGCATAATATTCATAATATTTGTCTTTTAAAATGACTAGTAGCTCGTTGTACAGTGATCCCTCGTTTATCGCGGGAGTTGCGTTCCAAAAATAACACGCGAAAAGTGAAATCCGTGAAGTAGTCACAGCTTTATTTTTTATTATTTTACAATGCAATACTGAACTATGGAATGAAACCAAAAATCAAAACCTGTTTTAAAGCCCAAAATTTGTTTAAAACAATAATTTTAATAAAGTAATACAAGGTTGTAAACATTGTCACTCGCGTATTTCACAGTCTGTGCCTCTTCGTCCTGACTCCGCTCCGCTGTAGCGTCTGTTTCTACTGAAGGCGCAGTCTCGGAGTCTTTCTCCGAGAGAAGAACATTGTTATGGGTAGTTGTTGGCGCTCTTTTTATAAACGGATATGCCACCTTCGATTATATTTGAGAACTGCAATGAACGACTCGTCAAAGGGTCCCGTTCTTGTGCCGTGCGCTGAAGTTCAGTGGATGCACAAAAATATCCGCACTGTAAAAATATCCGCACTGTAAAAATATCCGCACTGTAAAAATATCCGCACTGTAAAAAAAATCTGTGAAGCAGCGAAGCCGTGAAAGATGAAGCGCGATATAGCGAGGGATCACTGTATTACAATTTTATCTCATTGAGGTTTTTATGCATTAAAATTAGTAAATACTTAAAGATCAGGCAGTGAACAGTGAGCTGCAGGAGGATGAAAGACTTCACAAATGAGATGAATACTTCCCCGGCAGACACTTCTGTGTTGATAAATGGAGGTGTTTGTGGGTTGTGCTAACGCTAATGCTAATTTAGAAGCTAATAAAGATAAAAATAAAACAAAAAACAAACAAAAAAGGTAATTTATATATAAAAACAATCAGGCGGTCTTTACTTTACATTTTATTTGGTTGTTTCTTTATATTTTAGATTTTAATGAGCATTAGCGGTGACAAATGGATGGTTTAGCCCTCTGTGATTGTCTAAATGTGTTGATGTTGACTGTCTTTGCCAGGGTTTGTAATAGATAAAGATAATATAAAATAGATATATTAAAATTAGTGAACAATATAAGGTTAATTTTCATGCAGCTGCTTCCATTTTAATCAGGGTTTAACATTGAAAATGACATGACCATATTTACACTGGATCTTATTGTAACCACTGACTGTATAGTACAGTTGTCTTGCCCTCAGAGATATGAACCGGCAACCACAATTAAACATGTTCTGTACCTAACCATTTAATAAATCTTAACTAGTCACCTCCATAATATTCTGATTTCAGCTCAAGTATGTTTCTTTTGTACTGTTTTTCTTTTAAATCAGGACAAGTCATGTTTCTTTAATCAAGTTAGACAATCTGTCCCCAGCTCCGAGCTTGTTAAGACATTTGTGGATGTGAGCACTGCAGCAGAGCGAACAGAATAAGATGAATTCCTTGACAGCGGCTGACTCTGATTGGTCGACCGCTCTTCACTAACGAGAGAATATTGAGTCAAACGTGGGCCTATTAATGAAGCATGAACCGCTATAAATTGCAAAAGAAATCCCCAACTGCGATTGTATCCAAATCAGGAAATACATCATCATTTAAACGCAATCTGTGCTTTGTTTGTCCCATAAACTTTAATATGTGTTAGTAGATTTAATGATTCTGCTCGCTATGCAGATGGCTGATTAATTTCAAAACACATGCCAAGGAATCGACAGAGGTAACCCGTGTCCAATCATCAGAAAATCTTTACAAAAACACAGTTATAATTGCGTTTCACAGCTCTCCCACAACACTCAAGCTCCTCAAGTAGTTTTCAGTGTTTTCTCTTTAACTAACATGTAATTACTTTTCCAAATTAGATGCGGTTAAATGGTGTGACAATAAATAAAACATCAAGCAGCGTGAAAGAGACAGGGATAGGGCTGCACAATTAATCGAAATCGAATCGAAATCACAATTTGAATGGACGCAAATAGCAAATCGTAAAGGCTGCAATTTTTTCATTTCCTCCATAAACAACAAAATATCTTTTTATTGTTTTATTCTGCATAAAAAGCAACGCAAATCCGACTCAGTTGTGACACAAACTCAACCGAAAACAGCACAGACGTGACTAAAAGTGACAAAAACGCAACTAAAAGCCACAAAACATAACTAAAAGTGACAAACTTGCATCTTAAAACGTCATGACTAAAAAGCAATTTGTGACTAAAAGTGACAAACACGCATCTTAAAACGTCAAAAACACAACTAAAAGCAACATAAATGTGACTAGATGCAACACAAATGTGACTCAGTTGTGACTAAAAGTGACAAACATGTCTAAAAATGTCTAAAAATTACTAAAAGCAACAAAAACTTAACTAAGAGCGACATAAACTCAATTAAAAACAACACAGACGTGACTAAATGTGACAAAAACACAACTAAAAGCCACAAAACATAACTAAAAGTGACAAACTTTCATCTTAAAACATCAAAACCATGTCTAAAAGCAACAAATATGAGACTAAAAGTGACACAAACGCAACTAAAAGCAACACAATTGTGACTCAACACGCGTCTTAAAACTAATAATAATAAAACATAACTAAAAGCAATAAAAATGTAACTACACAAATGCAACTAAAACGACAAAAACCTGATTAACAGTGAGAAATTCTTTATATATATTTTGCCAGTTTTTTTTTTTCCTGGTTGTGTTTAAAATGTGAACTTTGAACAGAATCTCATGATTAAAACATAAATTGCAAATCTAATCTAATCGTAATACAGGTCAGAAAAATTCCAATTAGATATTTTTCCCAAATCGTGCATTTCTTGGCGTGGAGAGGTCGTTCTTTCAAAATAGTGAGGTTTGTTTTGCCAAAGGATAGTAGTAGCATATGCATTATACATAAAGGCTGCTCACTGGTGGGTGCTGTGCCCATTGGCTTGTTTTCTGATCAGATTTGCCCCCCATGAACCCCAAAGCTCGCTCTCTCTCTGCACCATATTGTGTTTGAGTTGTTAAATGAAAGATTTAGCTGCAGAGCAACAAACAATGAAGTCTTTAAAGCATTGCGTTTCGCCTTTTTTGTCCCGATCGCTGAACCTATGCCCCTGAGCCCAGACACCACTCCTCTTTCTCTCTCTCTCTCGCTCTCTTCCCCATCACTAGGAAGCGGTTGCCGTGGAAACCCGAGTCATTAAACAAGCCCTGTGCCGTATTTTTCATTCTTTCTCGTCCTTTTTTCCACCCGTTCGTTCGCAGTGAATCAAAGAAACGTGCTGACAGACGCGAACAGAGAAATCCTCCGAATCAATACACATCAATGAGCAGCCGCATGTGAGACGATTAGATGTTTTAGACTCCCAAACGATCTTTACGCAGTGGAGATGTGAGAACACAAGCCTTAATTTAGGTGGTGTTTAATGTCTACATGTTTTATAGATATTAGAACATGACAGTTCATCAGCCTCCAGGACATTTGTACTGAATATAAATTAACTATTGTATATCCAAGAGTGTGTAAAATGTACTGGATGGTCTATTTTCATAATTAAAAATGATATGGGAGCGCTCGAGGCTATGCAAATCTTCGTTATGCCATTGACCCTATCTCGCAATGTGACCCGTTAGACTCATGAACACTCTATAACACCTGCCACTTTAATAACTAATGTCAACGTTACTTTATCTTTTGTAGAGCCAGTTCTAGCCAGTTTTACACCAGTGTTTTTGTACATTTTGTATTATATGTAGTCAAAGTCTGTTATTATTTAATTTTAGAGAAACACCTTGTTTTTCATGCATGCCTTATTTTATTATAGTTTATACTTTATAATTATTTATTGTTTTATGTAATTGTGTGCTAAAATATCAATATATAACTATACTAAGGTCATACAGTATCAATAGCTGGAGTATTTTTGGGCTACAAATTTGTTGCATGTTTAGAGAAAGAAATTTTGCTAAACATTTGACGTTTTGAGGATTAAAATGGGTGTATTTCATGTTAAGTCTGAGAAATACTGACTAAAACTGACAAAACATGACTAAAAGCGATAAAGTATCAAAACTGCAAACCTAAAGCTGCAAAAACATGATTAAAAGTGACAAAACATGAGTAAAAGCAACAAAAACATAGCTAAAAGCGGTTAAGTGTCAAAAACTCCTCCTAAAGTGATAAAAACATGACTAAAAATGACACAAACGTGACTTAAACTAAAGTGACAAAAACATGATTCTTCAGTTCATATTTCAGCCTTTTTGTCTTTTTTCTTGGTTATGTTTAAAATATGAACTTTGAACAGAATCCCATGATTAAAACATAAATTGCAAATCTAATCGAATTTGTTTTGAGGATTAAAATGGATGTATTTCATGTTACGTTTGTGCAGGTTGCTTAACACAGAAATACTGCAGTTAAAATGTGTTTGATTTTTAGAAATGGGTGATATAATGCAGAATATTGTGAACAACAAATTGAGTACCGCATGTATCGTCATGTTTTGTGCACTGGATTGTTAGTCTGTAAATCTAATCACTGACAATGGCAATAAATCTGATTCTGATTCTACAAATGTCCAATCTTATCTTAAAGGTGACAGACCAGAATGTACTCTTGCAAATTAGTATTTTTCCCCGTATCGTAAAAGCAGAACTTTGTGACAAAAATAGACCACTGTGCGCCGTCTAATCAAGTATTTTATTGATTTGAAACCCGGGAGAACGAGTCGTACGCGTTGTTAGTATTGACTGAGTAAAATGAATGGGATTTGTGGCTGCATGAGTGTTTGTACCAGTCGTGAATAATCCCACAGGCTTCAGGCAAATCCCTTTAAGAAATATGTACAACACCAACATCAGTATAAAGTTATGGGATCTAAGTTGCTTTCTTTAGAAGCTGGATACAAGAGTGAAGTGTTTTGCCTAAAGACACAGCAACAGTTTGCCCTGGTTGTGCTGGTATTGAACCACTGACCTTTGGGTTGACCACTGAGCTACTGAATGTATTTATTATGCTTTTTAAATTGTTTTAAAGGATGATTTTATGTCTTTTACCATTTTACCTTCAATCGTGCCATGTATATTGATTTAGCAGACATTTGAAAAAATAATATTCATCCACATTTGGTGTCGTCACAATCTCAACATTTCCATCTCAATTTTGATAATGAGAAAAAGGCTTGATACTTGAAATGTATTTTGAGTCCATAATGATACAAACACATCTGTTCTGAGGCTCTGAAAATAGAACAAGACCTAAAAACTAGTCAGGAAATGTCCAATTTTGTCCTATTTCTATGTTTGTTAATTTGAGATCAGAATCATTTGCAAAGGACTTGACATAAAATAAACAAAATTATTTTTTATTTTACACAAACAATGTTATATACAATGTTACATAAACAATGTACAAGTCACTCAGTCCATTTTGTTAATTAATTTAATAGGGACTCGCGACCTTCTAATGATTAATGAATTATACAAACATGTTTTTATATCAGCTGTTTGTACACAAAGTATGGACAAAATGTGGATAAATGTGGCCCTTGGACCAATTTCAAATGTATTTATCAGGAGGACAAGCCCCTTGAGATGAATCATCTCGTTTTTTTCGAGGAGGTCCTCGAGATTACAACAAAAGATGGATACAGGAGGGCAGACAATTAAAATTATTTTGTCAGGCTTCCTGCTAAATTGGCCCAAATAAAGTAGATTTTTTTACTGAAACTGGAAAATTCTGCTTTTATAATTGAATCACAGACCAAGATTAAAAGTGCTGTACCTGATTTGAAACGTGAAAAACATAACTATTTTTTTAAGTCTTTTGTATCGCTCACTTAACTAATGCAGTCCCGGCATCCTAAATATTCACCGCGATGAGTTTATAAGCATTTTTCACTCAGTCTCTGAGCCCAGAGCCCGCTAACGGCTCACTTCCAGCTTCTCGTAGAAGAAAACGCTGTATAAATAGATGCAGAGCAAGCGCTATGGTCTCATTTTCACCCAAATAGAAGGTTTTACACCAAATCTGTTCTGTGGTAAAACAGATTTTAGTTTATTACTAGCAGAAAATCAGGCACATAAACTTTCAAAACCGTAAAAATCAAGTACAGCCCCTTTAATGCTCTAAGCATGATTAAAGTAGTATCAAAACTATTTCAAATTTTGAATGATTCGTCGTCGTGTTTGACCCTCTGCATGTTTCAAAATCTGTGAAAAACATTTGGATACTGAGGCTTGAGCGCATGACTGGAATCTCCAACGATCTTTTTCAATACAGTTCTTTGTTCATTCATATCTAGTTTTTTAACCCTAGTTTTGTTTTTGATCTGTATCTAAAGTAAACTCGCGGCTTCACACATTGTGCCTGAATTTTAATTATGATTTTGACTCAGCAATCCCCAGATATCTGTCATGATGAGTGACATAGAGAAAGTGTCAGTGTTTTGTGATGTCCTCTGAGCATTTCTTCTGTCTTTCACTCACTTGCTGCGTCTATGATCCAGTTGCATAATAAGTCTTTTGTTCAAACTAATTAATATGACCATTCCCCCCCTCTCTCCTCTCCCTGTGAGCCTCGTTAGCTCAATTTCAAACAAGGCTTTTGAAATCAATATCACTTCATCTTATTTTTGTTCCCACCACCACTTGTTTATTCAAATAACTAACAACACGGGGTCCGCCACAGAAGTAGGTCAGTGTAATTGATTTTGGGGAGAAGACGACTGCTCTGGCCTTAGAGCTTTTGGAGATGAAAAAAAAAATCAATTACGGAACAAGTGGAATCCAATATGTGCAGGGCATGTTCCGGTCATCGAGGAGATCAGAGTCTGGAGAGAGTTTAGGATGTTATAAAGCATTGGACAAGTGATTATGTGCAAGTAATAATGGTCACTGATGTCGAATTATATGACATTTTGTTAGTAGTGTGCATAATAATGAACTTTCTTTTCAATTTTATTTTGTCTTTTTAGATTGTGAATATAAAACACACAGGACAAGACTAAAGAGTGAAAGACAAAACCAAAAAGAAACCCAGAGAATAATTCAGAAAATAAAATGTCAATGAGGTAAAGGGATGTCAAAGATACTAATCGATATTAAAACAAGTATCGAAACTAGATTCATTCATTTGAGCAAGTATCGATACTGAAACAAACTTTTACAGGACAAAATGTAACCTTTCCTGAACAGTTTTAGTGTAATCTTGATCTTTATCAGAACTTCTATTAGAGAAAGGGCTATTATTTAGTATTTAACATAGTCTATAGTTTGAAACCTTGACCTAAAAAAGAGCATTTGTATTGAAATCAGTATGAAGAATCGAGTATATTTCTTCATATTTCCCCCGGGGATCTTGTCCCAGTATCTGTTAAATTTGTCCATGTTTAAGTTGAATGTTTATGTCATTTTTTTGTATTTATAAATGTCCAAAATGATCTCAGTCCATGTTTTTGATATTGCCTTCTTTGCTGTGGCCATCAGTCATCTCCATCGTCGGTGCCTCGTTGATCTCCAGATAATAATTAATTTTCGGAAGCAAAATTATGAGATTTAACATGCTCAGAATCCATATTACTTTATGATCCATGAGGTGAGATATTTTTTATTACAGATGCATTGCCGAAAAATAGTGTTTCAATATGAAAAAATAAAAACTATTAATACGCTTGGCTGCCTATCAATCAAAGCCCCAGAGAAAACTTTAAATTGATTTTTTTTTTGCGTGAATAGCACAAAAAGAAGTTAAATTAAATCTGAAAGAAATGTAACAATGGCGTTTTTTCTCTCTGAATGAACTCCGCTTGAGTTTCCAAAACAGTGAAAAAAGTAGAGGTGTTGTTGAATAAATTGGTTTAGCTCAAAAGTGTGAAGAGAGGCAGGAGTCTGGATGTCTAAAACATTTATTCAGCCACAGTATGTGATGTAGGGACTTGAAACCTCTTCATACTTCTGTTGTTCGCAGGGGCAGTGCCACACAGTTTTTGTAGGAGGCCATGGAGGTGCAAAGGTCTCACCTGAGATGTGTTTAGAGCAGACTGTCCCCTCCTGGTGTGCTTTGCTGTTCTAAACAAGTTAAATGTAGTTAGTCTCCTGTTGTGAGTTTTTTTTAAATCATATCTAGTTTATTCAGTTTTTGTGGATTTCCAGCTCTTCTTTGGTTTTTGTGGGTCTGGAGTACTAACGGATCTTGGTTCATCATTGAAGGGTTGTCACTTTCTTTTGTTTAGTTTGTTTTGTTTAACCCAGAAGCTTGATAGCCATTTTATCTGACTGTTTACAAAAAGGAATTGAAAAAGTTCAAGTTTGCATCTCCAAACAGCAGAGATGTCTCATTGTTGCATCTGCACACGCTCGCTGCTTCTATACGTTCAGCCTCCGTTGATTAATTTGCTCTTGAAAGCACTTTCAGATAAGAACTAATTATGCGTCAGCCACTTAGTTATTTCCCAGGGGTCCTTACACTGTGGGCTGGTTCGCACGCAGGGCCTAACCCCCCACAAACCATGAAGTCACACTATTTACATATAAATTCCTCAAAAGTGTGTATTTTTTCACTTGCTGTGGCGTGCGCCCTTGCTCTCTTTCAACGTCTACCTCTCTGTGTTCTCTGACATGTCTTTTATCTTCAATCGCTGCACCTGACTATCCCGCCTCCCGCTGAGTCGAGGAGCACACGTTTGATTTTTTTTGTTTTGGTCTCAGATTTGAATTGTAAATAGAGTTTATGCCTCCAGATCTGACTTCTGACTCCAGTACAATGTTTTTGTGCAAACATCCTCTGGCTCTAACACAGAAGTATTCCCACTCAGTGCATTACGGGCCATTGTGTCACTGTTTTCATGTGTAGGTGAGATTATTTTATTTATTGACTGTTTAAAAGCCCTCACAGCGGCATCTACAATAGGAAAAAATGAATCATGCACTAAAGGACATCCGCCTATAGTACAATAAACTGCGAACATATTCAAATATTTTTAACTTTCTGTTTTAATTGTCATACATTTTGTCTTCTACCATTTTGCTTCCATGTGATTTAGCCTTATTATTATCCAGATTTTTTAAAATTTATTCAGTAACTTTATTAGACTTAGTGTTAGTTTTACTTGTAACACTTATAACTACACTTTTAATAATCTTAATAAAGCATAAAGAAAGACCTAATTCATAATGAGCTAATAATTAATTGAGAAAGATTCTGGCTTAATAACTACTTATTAATACCCTAACCCTAGCACCATAATAAAATAAGCCTGGATTATTAACAGTTTATTCAGTAATTATGAAGACTTTGTTCATGCTTTATTAAGGATAATTAAGTGTAATCATTATTATTGTTAGTGGTACTTAAT
The DNA here is from genome assembly GCA_019453435.1 of Rhinogobius similis. Classification (NCBI taxonomy): domain Eukaryota; kingdom Metazoa; phylum Chordata; class Actinopteri; order Gobiiformes; family Gobiidae; genus Rhinogobius; species Rhinogobius similis. Next base: position 25,846,109 of record CM033624.1, on the reverse strand, counting down.
CTCACTCTCTTTCAAGTTGGCTTTAATTGATTGGTTTATTAATACTGTACTTTATTGCAGTGGAACTTGTTAATTGTTTATTACCGATTATTGATATCGAATCATCTTGAATGAATAAACTAAACTAAACTTAATCTTTCTTAATTTATTTCGTCAACTATCTTAATTTCACCTTGAATTAAACCCGAGAAATACAAATTTTCCCCCCACGATATAATTCATTGCTGGTGCAGATAGATTTGCATGCTGCACTGTACATGCGCTGACCTTTGACCCTCAGATAATAGGGAAGTGCTAATGCTAAGGGTGTAATGGGCAGTCCATCAAGCCCACCGCGATAAACTGTCCAACGCCAACGTGCGCCGGGCTCCATAAAGTCATCTTCAAAGCAATCTGTGCTGCGCTCATTGATAATGAATGAGACTTCCTCCTCTGGACCGGCTCTTAGTATTCATACCTGTCACTCAGCTCCGCCGGCCTGTTTGCTATTAGGCTCCAGCGCACACTGCACCACTGTTCGGCTGCCGTTTAGATGACACAACAACATTCAATAATGGAGGCGGGGGCGGGCAAATCACTATTGTTCTTATGAAGGTTTTGTGGTGTGGCTTAAGAGATCAAAACTGTGATTCGCTGGAGTGATCTTGTACTTGTGTAATGACATCAAGCTAATCAGCAAAGATCTCGTCAGAAATAAATGTAAAGATTGAGGTTCAACAACTGTGGATAAAACTTGTAACGTTAGGTATTTCTTCTGAAAATATCCCATTCAGTCAAGGGCTGCAACAAGTAAATTAAGTAAGTTATCGTGACTAACTGATTTTAGAAATAGTTGACAAGTTAGATAATCAAATAATTACTATCTAGACACGACACAGACTTCAAAACATGCCATGAGAGAAGAGCTTTTATGACTCTGACAAACCAGGAATCACACAAAAATGACACGAGAAATGAATTAAGTGTTGTGTTTTTGATTAAAACAACACATATTCGTCCATATTCTCCATCAGGACATCCTCAAACAGCTTCACTTCTGCTTCATCTGGGTCAAATTTAGTAAAACTCTCATAGGTCTTTTGCGTTCTAAACAACTTACTAATGAAAAGAATAGTCACTAGACAAATCGATTACCAAAATAATTAGTTGCAGTCCTGTTCAATCCATCTGAGAGAGCTAAACCTGCATCCCTTTATATGATAACAATAATTTTGGTCTTATGTGACACTCTTTCGTTTCTTTTCTCTATCTTCTCTTTTCTTTCTTCTCTTTTCCTAAACAATAGTAGTCGCCTTGCAGGGATTCACAAAATTGTTAATTTAAAGTTAGAAAATCAAACAATGAAACAGTCATCTGTCACCAAAACAAGCAGACTGACCAACGTTAACGGGAAATAATGAAATAGATAACTTTTCCAAAGCATCCCCTGTTCCTTTTGTCAACAAAACTCCATAAAATCCAGTGAGAAAAAGATAAATATTGAAGAGAACCACAGAGAACGAGAAATCCTACTCCCATGGACGGACGTAGATGAGTCCAGGACTGGTGCACCCATTCTCAGAGTTTAAGTCTGTAGAGCTCAAAGTTGCTTTTACAATTTCTTGCACTTATCTTTTACTCCACCCAGCACTGGTTTAAACTCCAATCCAAACCCAATCCAACATTATTCTTATATAAACAAGACAATTTCCAAAGCTGAACATAATAGCAACAGAAAACAAACATTTAGCTCTAAAGGGCAGCAAAATAAGATAAGAAATGTCAAAGAAAATAACACATTTCTGCTGCATACACTTGTCTTAGCCCACGTTTCTTTCACCTCATTTTGATCACATATTTATATTAGATTTGTCTCTTATTAAAACAAATACATATGCCCTTGAATCTTACTTTCACGAACAGAAACCAGACAAAAACAGAAAATATAGAGCCATATTTATTCTAAGTCAGAGCGTCATACAAGCTTTTAATGACTGTAGACCCTTCGGTAAAAAACAAGCAGATCATTGACATTTAAAACTATTCGAGCTTGATTTAATTAAATTTCAATTCATTGCACAACCCAACAGCCTTGAGGTAGACGAACAAAAGCAAGGCGTCATACTCATATTTAAATACACAAAACAGCTGGGTTAAGTGTCTTGCCCATACACACTGATTAGACCTGGGATTGCACCAGTGCTTTGGGTGTGTGTTTGCAAACCGCAGCACAAAAACAGCACATTAACAGCAGTCATTTCGTCCGTCTTAATTAAACACTGTAGAATATTGTGTCTGGACCGCAGCATTACAAACTCCAAACATTTGCCTGCAGCGTCTCCTTCTCTTCCTGCAGCTCGCTTATTTGTTTCAGAGTGAAGACCTCATTAAAGGAGGTGGAGAGATTTATGGAGCAGCATTAGCGCGAGGAAGGACACATGGAGACAGATAGATGTGGCTGAAATAGAGCGGCGCGATCTGCCTTCTCCGGGGACGAGACCGGCAGACAGAAGTGCTGAGCCAGCGTGGCATATGAACAAATACATTAGGAACGGAGGAGGCGATGAATGGAGGTGAAGGCAAAGAGAGGAGGACGTCGGGGTGTTGGTAGTGAAGAAAAAGAGGGAATGGGGTAGTTCATTTTAAGAAAATGTCTGGATAAATGGAAAGATTGTGATTGTGCAATAAAAATGTAAGTTTAAAAACAAATGGGAAAAAAAAAAACATTGAGACAAAAATGAAAAAAATGAAAAATGGGACATATTTGTAGAACTTTGAATGTTTTGTGCCACTCGTTTTTATTTGATCATTTTATTTTGTCTTTACGCTGGGCATGTTCTGTGTTCTATCATATATTGTATGTTTTAACTATAATAATAAAAAAACGAAGGAAACGACATAAACTGCAAAACCAATAGGCTTTTTTATTTACAGATGACATTCTATTATCTAAATATTTGCCTTTATGATTTAATATTTCAATAATTCAAATTATAATATTGATTTGACTGCAAGCTCTTTTTCACAGAGCACCATTTGAAAACGTTTAGGCATATTCACATTTGAGAGAAGACTGAAATATGAACTATAAACTAAACTAAAAACTAAAAGAAAAGAGTAGGGTGTGGAAAAATATTGATATATTTATACCGTGATAATTAATTTGTCAGTATCATGGATTATTGTAATGATATATTGGCATTTTGTGGTACATTTGTGGCAGCACAGTTTTACAGCTTATTTAGAGAAAGTAAATATATTTAGCATTGTCACTGTCTTGATTAATGAATTGAGCATTTATAAACAGAATGTGGATGTAAAGTAGCATTTTTGCTAAATCTGATGGAAAGCATTTTCTCTTTTGTAAGATTAATGTGTTTGTACGTGGTTCCTGACCATTAAATGATAAACTAAAGTAAATGTAGTGGTTTAGTGGAAGTGCCAATACAACGGAGGTGCAGCAAAAGTGGCAAAAGCAGGCGGAATAAGGTAAATATGTACATCGTGATATTATCGTGTCGTGAGCCATGTATCGAGCATCGTATCAAATCCTGTGATTCCCAACTGTATTTGAAATCAGTGTTTCCTAAACGGGGGTTATTGGACCCCTGGGGGTGCTTGTTATCTAACCAGGGAGTGATTAGAGTCATTAGAGGAATTACTTCGTTTAGACAGAAGGTAAAATTGAACAATATTTGAAAATGAAATGTCATTTGAAGTTAATTTTACTTCCTTAATGTTTAGTGTCATTAATAACGTTAAAACAAGAAAATAAAAGCAATACATGACAATATACAGAACTATTATACGGAATTATTGTCACAGAGTTTGGAGATATTTTAAACTCCTATTACAAGATATTGTGTTGTTTGGGAGGTTGAATATGTTAATTAAATAATTTTGGCCCTTGCAACTAATTGGGATCATTCAAATTGCAATTTTGATTTGATTGTGATTAATGAAGTGTTCTATGTAATATTAAGAGGAAAGGGGACATACTCGCAGAAAGTGAAGTGTGGCTGGTGGGTTTTTGTGCTCGACTGAACAGAGGAACATTGATTTGACATGCAATTACTGGAGAAGTGTGAGAGGAGCCAGAGCAGCGGGAGAATGAAAGAGCAGTAAAAATGTGGAGAGGCGAGGTCAGTGACTCCATGAGCTGATGCACTGCTGTCTGCATCTGTGAGAAGGCCATGTGTGCGCAGACACTAAAGCAAGTCAATTCACTACGATTTAAGATGGATTGTCTTTCATTTTTTACAATACTAAGCTGTTTTTATGCTACCCTAGAATACCATGGGTGACTGGACCAGCACATTTAGTCAAATTCTCAATGCCAAAAAATAGTATGTGTGGGGTTTTGTGTCTCTGACTTTTGTATTCAAAACATTCAGGGCCTGTTTGTATCTATCATAGTCAATTATTTTATAATTCAGCATGAATAATTCTTCACAAATTTAGAAAAAACATCAGCAATAAGAGTTGTTCCCTGTTTTCTTTTTTCTTTTGGAATGAATGCCATATGTCCAAACATGTCCAAAATGAGTAAGCCTACCACAAAAATGGAGCGTTCAGGGTATTGGCAGGAAAAGATCAACATAAATTACAAGAATGAGATCTGTGAGGTGTTTGAGCTGGCAAGCCAGCATTATTTTGAGGCATCCTTTGTGGAGAAGAGCAGGATGGGCCCTGTTCATCAGGCCATCTTCACATTTCTCTTCACTGTTGGTGATTTCTCAGCAGAAGGCCAAGGACCAACCAAGTCCGAAGCCAAATTGCAGGCAGCACGAAAGATTCTTCCAGAACTGCAGCGTCTTCCCCTTCCACCCAAGGAGGGAAGACAAAAGACAAAAAGAACAAAGAATCGCACTGGTTTGTGGCAAGAACTGCCCAAATTCCAGCCACATGAAAATCCAGTAGTGTGTCTGGAAAGACTGCTGACAAACCTGAGAGGGAAGCCAGCACAGTGTATGATTGTGGATGTGAACAGAGACACATCCTTTCATCTTTACTGTCCAACTCACAGCGGCAGATCAGACGGTCACGGCACTAGGCAGGTCCAAGAAGGAGGCGAAGAGAAACGCTGCAGGTAAAATCCTCAATATTTTTGGCTACAGTTTTATTATTTCTGAGCCTGAGCTGGAGCCGGAGCAAGTGCTGCTAGATGGTCCAGAGACGGAGAATGCTCCTGAGGAGGTTACTCAAGGAGATGATGTGACCCCAAGGGAAGAAGAGGAATGTCAGGTTCCCCTAGACATCTCTTCCCAGCCAGAGCAGGAGCCTCCAGCAGAAGACCCAGACCTGCCTGCAGAGGTCACCTTTCCTGTAGAGGGCCCAGTCGGACAGGAGGAGACTTCTACATCTGCTCAAGACAACGCCCAACCGGCCGACCTGCAACTGGAGAAAGAAGCACCTTCTGTTGTGGAGGTCGCATCAGAGGATTCAAGCAGCACAGAGGAGGTTCAGACACCATCAGTGGACCTGGTGCCACAGCAAGGCACTGAACAGGAGCTTGAGGTCACCCAGGAAGCTCCAACAGAGGACGTGACACCCAAAGTGAGCCTGCAGCTTCTGCCTGCTGAGGTGCTGTCCAAGTTGGCTTTCATGGGGGTGATCATTGAAAACAATGGTTCTCTGGAGTGGGCCGAGCTTAAACCAAGCACGGCATGTCAGGAGGATTCTGCCTGTTGCCCACTTCAGACTCTGCCCGAAGAGACCATCGAGACTGATCTGGCCACTGTGACCAACCTGACTTCAGAAAGATTAGAGGACGAGAAGGAAGTCAGTCCTACAGTGGACATGCCACCAGAAGAGAACACCATCACCGCTGATCCAGAAAAGATCTTGGCAGTGTGTGGAACAGAGCTATGTCCAGAGGCTCTCTTCCTGACATGTGCCTTGGTCAACAAAGTATTTAAAATGGCTGGATCTAAAGACATGTCTAAAGACATGGCCGCACAATGATTACTGTCAGGCTGCAACGAGAAATTAAAGATCATCTTGTTGTTGGCGGCCAACGTAAGACCACAGTGACCGACTTAGAAGAAATCGGTAAAAAAGCAGCCAAAGATCTCCTTGTGGAATATGGCTCCGCTGACGCGCTCCTGAGGGCTCTCCAGGATCCAGACAGCGCAGCGTTGAAAGCAGCCGTTGTTAAACATCTGAACATCGAGCTGAGAGCCTTTCAGAACTCGTCCAAGTCTGCACGCTTCCTCTCTAGACTGAGGAGGGCGTTCACTCGCCGTTAGGCACCCAAACCCTCATCACATCGCTCTGTATGTGCGTGAGCTCTCCCATATTCCACTCCTAGCCAAATTATAGAGAAAAGTCCAACCTGTCTGTCTCACGCTCCGTGATCCTCTCTTATCCCAATCGCTTCTACATGCATCCACTATCAGTGTCCTGATCCATTACACAGTGACATGAGGAGCTATGTACACGCTGCAGGGTATGATGCCCTATACGGATTTTTTGTTTATAGTCGATTTTTTACGTGGTCGTTTTGCTGATTGCTGTTTATCTGGTGTGCATATAATGCATCATGAAGTGACCCGCATGCGCACAAAAGTACATCTTCTATTGGAGTAAGTGTAGTTGTTACCTTGCAATAGTGCCGTGATTTTTCTCTCCATAGAAGGGTCCCATCAGACACACTACCCTGAGGCGAGTGGCCGATTTAAGTGACGGTCTCAGTTTAACTCTTTCTACTCCGGCCTTTCTGCATTGCTGTCTTCAGCTCTGAAATCTGCAGAATGTCTCCTCTCACTGTCACTGTACCATCTGTTTAAGGTCTCTGTAGATGCAGTGTTTTATTCACATTGTACTCTTATGTTTGACACCTCTCAATATCAAACTGTGCTCTAAATTTTTCTCATCCCATTGGCAAACACTGTACTTCGGTAAATGTGGTATTTCTTTACACAATTAATTCTTATCATTATCATCGTCCCTTAATCCCATCTGATACTTTAATTTTTATTTTTTTGTTAGAACTTTTTTCTGCTAAATATATTGCAATGTGTGCATTATAGCATCCATGTAATTTCCCTTGACTCAATAAAGTTTGTGTATGTCTATAACCTCCGTAGGGTTTAAGTTTTTCCTCTTTAGCTGCTCTGGTCTTATCTGTTTCAACCTAATTGGCAGGTGCGGGGTAAGGAGCTGTCCCGTCTGTCCCGAGACCCCACCCTGGAGCTGAGGGACCCTGCTCTGGCCCACATTCTGAGGAGGGGCCCTCGCAGACGAGCCGGTCTGGCACCTGCCCCCAGGGTCCTGGGCCCGGTGACCATGGGCATGGCCGACTGTGTGGACAGCTGCACCCAAACCGACATCAGCTTCCAGCACATGATGACTCTGGGGCGCGGCAGCCAGCACCCCTGTGGAGCCCCGCCCCCTCCCAACCCTCCCCCATCTCCACCCCTCCCACCTCTGCTGGACCCTTATCTGCTCAACGACCTGTGAGTGGAGCTACATGCTGTCCTGATGCTCAACATGTTTACAGTCATACTGATACTGTTTCCAGGGAAAAAGCTCTATATAGTCCTAAAATGTTTTTTCTCAATAACTTTTTGCGAAACCAATCAAGAGTGTGTACTATTATTATACGAACGGCTTGCTACAATAACATGTTATTTGCCAGTAATTAAAATGAATGCTGTTCAGAAACCAGCAGGTGATGAAGAGTGCACTGAGCCTGGGACAAAATACGGGAGCTGATACTCACATCGGATAATTGACTTGCCGCTGCCACTATTTAGATTTCAAATCCAAGGACGCGTGTAGTTCACAAATTCACTTTTCACTTCAGTAAAAATAATAACAAATGTATTTATCTAGAATATGAATCATTTGTTGCAAGAGTGTGTAAACAAACAAACACATTTTTAGCATTTTTACTCATTCATCTGTTTAAAAAGACAAATCTGATGCACTGAAGACAAACTGTGAATGACACAAATATTGTCAAAACTGGAACCGATATATCTGTATCTGTATGACCTAAGAAGTGATGCATGTGAAATACAAAAGGGATCAAATGTATGCGAGAAAACAGTGGAGGGGCCTTATTACTGTATATTTTGTTGTTCAGATTTGAGCCAGAGTACTACGACCCTGCAGACTACCTCGACATCACTCAGCATGAAGTGGACCGACAGGACGACCTGGAGTACGAGGTGAGTAACTGTAAATGTGTCCTGTTCTTGTTTTGTTTGTAAAGCTCCCCCTGCCTCCTCTGCATGTTGTTTCTTCAGGAAGTGGAGTTGTACAAATCTCGACAGCAGGACAAGCTGGGCCTGACCGTGTGTTACCGAACGGACGAGGAGGAGGACCTGGGCATTTATGTGGGAGAGGTAAAAACAGCAGCTGAACAAGTCTGACATTGTTTATACTGAACTACATTAAAATAAAATGTTTTCTCTCAAGGTAAACCCTAACAGTATTGCTGCAATAGATGGACGTATTCGTAAAGGAGACCGAATATTACAGGTATGTATCGTTATTCTGTAATAAAGAGCTAAAAAAATTATATATTATTGCAAGGGCAGTCTTTCTGTACTCACACACATATTCATATATTGTTTATGTCAACATTTAAGATCAATTTAACGTGCTCTATGTCATTTTTCTAGTGTGTATCAGTCCCTCAATGCCAGTGAACACTAGTGTGCGTTGACGTATTGTCTTAGAAAAGTTTCAGATTTGAGTATACTTCACACGTTTTTAAATGAATAAGTTATTAGTCGACTTATTATCGTTTTTAGATTATATTGAGGACAAAAGCACAACAGCAGAATTGAGAAAGCATGGAGTGAGTTAAAGGACAAATATTATGCATTATTTGTAAAGTTACTGTTCTTTAAATCTTCTCGAGTATCTTCACTTTGAAATCTTTGACTTGGAGGATTTTCTAACCCGCATTCATCAACCAAGCGTGAATGCAGCTAAATGCATCTCCAGGTATGTTTTTGATGATGGAACAATGTTAGAACACTGTTAAAAGCTCAAAAATGTGTCATTATCTGGAGTTGAGAAGTGACTGGACAGTTTAATCTGCCTTTTCCCTTGTGAAGATGCTACCTATATTTCTCTGTATTTTAGTTTCTGCGAAAGATCCTGATAATTTTAGAGGGTCACGCTCTTTTTAGATGACGGATAAAATGTTTATTATTATTATATGTTGATTAGATCTAATCAACCAAGAATGACTGTCGACTACAGCCCCAGCTGGAGAGGGGTTGAGGAGAGAGAGTGTAACTATATGAATAACATTTGATGGTTAATTCTGTAGCAAATATGACATGTCCCTACTACAAAAAAAAATTGTTGATGTGCGATATTGCAATCAAACAAACAAACGTTTACCATAAAATGCGGGTTATAAGCCGCTACTTTTTTCTCACGATTCCAACCCTGCGGCTTATACAGCGATGCGGCTTATTTATGTATTTTTCCGCGAACAGCCTCTAGGGTAGAGTTTAGATCGGACTCAAAAATTCAAGTCCGACCTGCCCAAGCCCGCGCCCGTACTGTCCAAACCCGACCTGGGCACGATTGACCTGAACTCGACCCGCACCCGCGCGGGTACTGTCCGAACCGACTCAGTCATTTGCTGCGTGATTCGACCGGCCGCACACGTATGTCTGAATCCGAACCGAGCCCGCGCACGTGTAGAACTGGAGTTACGTAAACTACGTGTTTAGTGTTCTACCTGCACCAACGGGACGTCTCCTGTACCAGACGGGCCTGTTCCTCCGCTGATGCTGGCCCACGTGATTTCTTCCTCGCTCCTTTCTTCTCTCGCTCCTCCTGCTCTTTCTCCTCCGTTGTGCTCGTTTTTCTCTCTCCTCCTCCGTGCACTTTCATTAAAGGTTGAATGGAGGATTTCTCGCCAATTTGAAAATCTGCGATTGTTAGTCCTTTTTTTGAAAAAGCGCATGCGCAGGTTCCCCCTCCCTCCCCGTTTCTCCTGAGTGAACGCCTACCAAACCTCGTGCAGGAGCACGCCCAGCAGCACTGCTCCATGTGCATTTGTTTACAAGACGATTGGTGTCGCTTTCTCACGACAACCTCCGCGAAGAAGATTTAAAAACTTTCAAATGTATAAAAACATTAAAAAGTGTCAGATAAACAGTTACCTGTCCAGCAGAAACTTTGCAACGGAGGCATCAGTTGGAAGCCTATTTTGCGCTTTCAATGCTCGCCAGCGCGTAAACGATTCCCCCAGAATAACACACGTTTTGTTTCTTTCCTCTGCAGACTTTCGTCTCTTCTGTGAAAGCTCGAAAACAGTCTTTCTCTTTCGTCCCTCAGCCATTTCGGTACTTCGCGGATGAAAGTTTAGACCTACAATGACGGAACTCACCGCTAACCTCCTGCTATATAAACACACTAGCATATCAACCACGCATGCGCGGCCAGGGGAGCGAGCGTTTCCCTTGGACGAGCCTGCGGGCGTGCACTAGCACGCAGAGAATGATTGACACCTGAGCGGACCAGTTATTTGTGCTACTCACGAGGAAATTAGATTCTGATTTGTTGCCTGAAATCCTCCATTCAACCTTGAAGGGTTTTTCCTACGTCACATATCTTGACCACTTATTCGAGGATGAGGCGGAAAACAACACAGCACTGGCCGCACACCGCACTCTTTTGCGTGGAGCGCATGTTACAAAACACGTGCGTGCCTCTTCCCAAACCAGCACGGCCCGGCAACGTAAATGTCTCAACGCGGACACCCGCGGCTTATAGTCAGGTGCGGCTTATATATGTACAAAGTTGTTTTTCTTTGTAAATATGGCTGGTGCGGCTTATAATCGGGAGCGCTCAATAGTCCGCATTCTACGGTATTCTGTCCTTATGCTCAATAATATATGTATTAAAGATAAATAAATAAATAGCTACATTCTGTTGTATTAAAACAATTATCAAACAAAAAAAGTTTGATAATTTTTTAAATCTTAGTTTAATGTTTTATAGTTAAAGTTTGATTGGATAAACCAGGGCAATTAAACGTTATTTTACGGAGGGTTGGTTTTGTCCTGACCAAGTCTAAACCAGGACCAAACCAGGTCTAAACCAGGACCAAACCAGGACCAAACCAGGTCTAAACCAGGACCAAACCATGTCTAAACCAGGTGTAAACCAGGACCAAACCAGGTCTAAACCAAGACTAAACCAGGTCTAAACCAGGTATAAACCAACAGCAAGATATTATTATACATAATTTTCTATATTTTTGAAGATGGATTGAGGGCCAGATCATATCCCTTGGGCCTTAAATTGAATAGCGCTGGTAGAGACCTCTAATACCAAAAATAACAGCTTTTAACATCTCATTTTCCTTGTGTCCAGATGAATAACGCACCAAGCCTGTGTAACCTTTACTTCAACACACTTCAAAATCCCTGCTAATCCTACATGTATTTTATATTTAAAAAATCTTCAATGCCCATTAGAAAGTGTGACATTTCTGGACATTAATAACCACAGAATTGCATTTTAAAACAGCAACCTTTTCATGAATGAAGTCATTTAATTAAAGGTGCCCTCGGTGCAAAGGGTGTCGAGGTCCTCTGTTCTCTGGCATTAGATCAATTTGCCTCGTCTTTCAGATAAATGGAGTGGACATCCAGAACCGCGAGGAGGCCGTGGCTATTCTCACCAGAGAAGACAGCACCAATATCTCTCTGCTCCTCGCTCGGCCTGAGATAGAGGTGAGGAAGTGGATGTGCAGCCTGTGGGGAGGAAGCTGCATTTTATTATGTGTGAATCTCATGTCTCTATCTGAGCCATAAAGAAGATGTTATGCTTGTTATTGTAGGTGATTAGTATTAAACTAAATCATACGTAAGTTATTATTATTTTACATTTTGTTCATTGTAAACTGCAATATCGATTTGATAAAATGGCTTCGTAATAGAAATCAGTCCTTTTACTTCCTGTTGAAAACTGCAGGATTGATAAGTTCCGCCTCTTTTTCGTAGTTTTCACCTTTAGCAAGCGAGTTTCATGTACATGTTTTTATTGAAATCATCAAGGAAAACATTTTTGAGCACTCAAGCCTCGAATGCAAGACAATACGCATGAATCAATCAAAATACAAGTAAATTTTATGTAATATGTCCCCTATTTCGCTGTTTTAAGGGGATTTTAAAGTCTAGAACGAACAGAGGTCAAAAAATGAAATGTTTTATTATCCACCTTATTCCAGAAGTTGCCGCCATCTTGTTTCCGTTGTATTAGTTTACACGGGGCAGACGAGCTCTACACAAAATAAGTTCTACACGGACTAGAAAGACGTTTTCAGGCCGCTCAGGAAGTCGGTGCATCGCTGACTTGTTTGTTGTTGCTCGTGTAAATCAGTCTGCTTTATATATTATTTTAGCTGCAAGACTTTTCCCTTGTTCACCACTTGCGTGAACAGAGTCCAAATTGGAAGTGCCATGACACGTGAAGTTTATCTGTGATTTAAAGAGGCAAAAATGGGCGGGGCTGAGTAAGGTGAATAGGTGTAGGACAGGGCTATTCAACTTCATTTTCGGGACGTGGCAAAATTTGAGGTTGCACATACCCTTAACACTAGATATGTTTCAATAGTGATAAAATAACTACCCTTAGATTTACATTTTTGTGGAAAAATAAAATACAAAATGCACATTACTCTCCAAAACTGCAAATCCAGAACTGAACCAAAATTAAACCGGGACAAGACTAGATACCAACCGGGTCTGAACCAGGACTAACCCAGAATCAAACCAGGCGAAAAAAGGAATTAAACAAGGACTAAATCAAGACCAAACCAGGTCTTGACTAGTACTAAACCAGAACAAAAAATATATATGTTTTATTATTTGGAAGATGGGTGACGGGCCTGATCAGATCCTTTGGAAGGCCTTATTAAGTCGAATAGCCATGGTAGGACAGTGTTTCCCAACCAGGGGTACGGGGACCCCAAGGGGTATGTGAGGGATTACCAGGGGGTACTTGGAAGGGTTTCAGGTTTTTGAGATTAAGTTTGGTTTTATATGAATATAAAGTACAATTAGTTGTACTTTATAAGTTTGGTTTTATATGAATATAAAGTACAATTAGTTGTACTTTATATTTATTTATTAATTGACAACATGTGACTACTAAACCCATTTATTTACCCAAAATTCAAGTTAAGGGGTAGGGGAGTTTGTACTCCGGTGGTGTAGGACATTTACTATTGTGTTTCTGGATTACGATAAAAAGGGCAAACAATAATTTGACAATGTTATTGACAGTGTAAGTATATTTCTAGCACTATCCCAGAAAACTCGTATGATAAGTAAAAATACAAAATTGGGCAATTTTCTTTTACACTGACATTGTGAGATTTGTAGTTCAATCACTCCAATAATGATTTCTGAACACATAATGGTGTGTTTTGAAAGGGCTGGTTGTCCACATACCTAACGAAACTAAATAATACGGACCGTTTTAGGGATGGTCCTGAACAATACGAGAAAATAATAAGTGATTAAACCTGCATGAGATCAGCATTTACCAGCTCCATAACCCGCAAAGGGAGTGTGGTTCACCATTTTATCTTGTGTTTGCTGCAAAGTCACTGGTGTTAAAGGGGAGGCAGAGCACAAACATGATGAGAGCACAGATACCAGGCGGGCAGGAGAAGACAAATAGAGCTTCCTCTGGCTGTGCTAACATGGCCCCAGATCTGTTCGTCTCAAGGTCACTCCTCCTCCGACAGATAGGGGGGGCACTGGAGCACAGCAGCGCGCCCCTTTCAATAACGGTTCATTGTCAAATATGTGCTTCATGGCCTAGAATTTAAGGGTGTCAACGTTTCTGATGGATGACACAGGATAGTATTCGCCTGCACTGAGGATGGCTGTGTGCTGGACTGTTAATGAGAGGGTTTTTAATGTGCCCTCGAGCTCCGTCTGCACTTGTGGTCTGAATCCGCAAATGTTGATTTACGGTATGGATTGAGGTCGACAATCTTGTTATACATTTTGTGACCACAATCAAGCCTGAGTGATTGAATAATACCAAGTTATAATACATGATAATTGTCTGTTTGTTCATTTGTTTGTTACTTTGCGTGTCTTTATTTCGAACATGCAAAAACATAGGCATCAAGACAAAACCTATGAAGACAATTACATTTTAATTCAGGTGGCCTTTTCTGCAGACATTTGGCACCTAAAGAATCCAATAACATTATAAATATTACTAATTTATGACACTTACAGTATATAAATAAACAAACTAATAAATAAATACAGGGAAAAGTATGAACTCATTTAGTCCCACCCCTTTTCCCCATTGTTCATCAAATTATAATTTTATGCATTCCGTTTCCATATCATTTTCTCATACATATATTTTTAAACATTATCAATAACAGAAACTCTCACAATCCTTTTAAATTAGTAGAATACTATTACCTTTTTGCATTATTTAACATTCTCATGATTGAGGACTTCCGCCCCTGTCCTTAGTCTATTTTATTCTTAATTTTATGCATGCCTTTTTATATATTTTTATATTTTATCCATTGCTTTATGTTGCACCTACGCAGAAGCAAGTTCCTATGTTTGTGAATTTCACTGACAATGGCAATAAACCGCTTTCTGATTCTGATTCTGTCAGAGGTGGAAGTCCTCAATTAATGCTGTCGCCGAAACATGTAAAAGAGCTTATAGCTTTTTACAACTGTCTTATTAGAAGAAACTCACAAGTTAATATTTAGAAGAAGACAGAGGGAACTTTCCAAATATAATCTTAATTGCTTTACATTTACGTTTCTTTTAATTTCACTGGTAAACTATTCCATTGTCTTATTCCAAATTCTGAATTCTGGTGCACTATATGTTGATTAATGATAATACTAAAAATTATAGATTCTGGTAAAATATGCAAAACATTAGTTAATAGAGGGTGTTGCCCTTTTCCCTTTTTTGCTTCATATTGAAATGGCAATAATAAACCCTGAATTTGACTTTAAAAATGACTAGAGAGTCTGTCTTGACTAATACTATAACAAAAGATCATAGTCATTTTTTGACAACCGTTAATTAGACTACAATAGAAATGATCCTTCAACTGTTGGATTAATCAAAAAAAAAAAATGTGCTGATTGTTGGACAACTAAAATAATCATTAGTTGTTGCTCTGATCACTTCTCTTCATTTTGAAACTATCTGGTCCAGTTTGTGACATTACATGAACACACACTGATACTGTCAGATACAGGAGCTCATGGACTCCAATAGTCTTCTGTTGTCTTTAAATTGTAGCTAAAGTTCATCTCATTCTTTAAGAAGTTCACAATTCAATTGGTTTAATCCAACTGTCCCTCACTTCAAACAGAGACGAGGCCGATGAAACATGCCCACTTTGAACCCCGCTGTAATTCATTTGTTATTTATTTTTACCATTGATTTTTTCGAAAAATGAAAGGTACATCAAAGGCAAACAAACACTAAACCAAGATTAAACAACAACCAAGACTAGATCAGGACTAAACCAGGGCTAAAGCAATTACAAATCAGGATTACGTTCAGATTAAGTCAGGACTAAACCAAGACCAAACCAAATCTACACCAAGGATTCATCAAGGCTAAACAAGGACTAATCCAAGAATAAACAGACTAAACAAGGACTGAACAAAGATTTGATACAGTTTTCACTCCAAAAAACACATTTAAAACTTAAAATTAGGATTCAGAAACATATTTAATATAAAACCTTGTTGTGATTAGTTACCACATAGTTGTTTAGCCTGGAGTAAGCTTTCAAACTTTTAATATCATTGTTTTTCTGAAAGTCAATGTGGAAAAATGAGTAGTAAATTTAGTCCAAGAAGCAAGTAGTGGGTGATTACTGTTGAGCGCCAAAGGAAAAGTGGGAAGAAAAGTAGTCGCCTGTGTCACAATATGTCCATCTCTCCAGATTGGAATAATGTCACGATTTGATTTAACCTTGGTTTATGGCCCTCCCCTAACTTGACATATGGGGCCTGTTCAATTGGATTTTCATTCAAAGTTTGTAGCTGCAGGGAATGAGAACATCTGTATTCAGACCACAAACTACAGACGGAGCTAGAGGGCACATTTAAAAACCATCTCATTAACAGTCCAACACACAAGCGCATCACACTGTTGAAAGGATGTAGAAAAATGGACTTAAAGACAACACTGAAAGCCTATTGGACCACTTGGCCCTTTTGCAGTTTGATTTTATGTACTTGAATCCCCACAACCGGGCGTGTAAACATTAAACAACACATCGTATTAACAGTAACACCTCCCGTCTGGAAATCTTGCAGAGGCTCGAACAAATCAAACATCGCAAGGGCTGACATAATAAATTACTACGGCACGGGCTTCACGAAAGGCTGAACCGGGAAAAAGAGAGAGAAGGGGGGCTGTGAGAGCCAAGTAGGGAAACACACACGCTGAGATTAAAGACGGGAGCTGTCGAGGGAGAGAGTGAACTAAAAAGGACGTCAATGAGTGAAGAAAGGAATAATCAATATGTAGTTACACAGTCGGAGCACAGTTTTCCAGTGAAACAGGGTAATTAGACAAGGGATCATGAGCGCTAAAAGGGTTAAGATTAAGTCCAAGCACAACTCGTGTTAGTGACAAATATTATTCTTAGACATTGTTTACTTGTTTTCTTCTGTGGAAAACTTTGCAAGCATATCATGTTTTATGTTATTTCAGTGCAGTGGAACTACTCAGGCATAAATAGTCCGTGGACTGTGGTTACTCCAACGACTGCAAATAAACTCAAGACATAGATTTTCAGCAGCAGGGAGTGATTTTTGGATTGGCTTTCTGGCTGTTTACATGCACACCCATCATTATCTGATATCTAGAGTATCAGATTAATGAAATGTCATGTAAACAGTTGCTCTTGATGTGAGTAATCAGATTTTTTTCTGATTATTCACACTAGGGCTGCAGCAAGTTAATTAATTTAATCGCAACTAATCGATTTAATGAAGTAATTGTCAATTAATTTAGTAAATGAATACGTTAACTAGTCTATGCAAAGGGCCGATGCATGCAATAAGGTGAGAAAAGAAGTTTTATGACTCAAATTGAGCTGAAATTGCATGGAAATTTGCAGGTTTTGACATTTAAAAAAATGCAGAAAAGGACCACTAATGTGATAAAGACTAAAAAACCAAAAGCAAACTACTGCTGCTTTGTTCTGAAATGGATATTCCTTAAACAATGAATTAGTTAGGCAATTGATTAAGTGGTCTTTCTGTTTAGCATTATATTTGTTATCATTGGGCCCCTCTGTCCATGTGACTTAAAGAGCTAATGTTGTAAGAGAGCTCAGGCAGGTATTTTCAATCAGAATGTAATACTAGTGATGTTCATTCTCATTGTACTCATTTGTTATTGTTATTTTCTTTCTTTTCTCTTGTCGTGTGCACAGAGTGGAAACCAGTTGGATCAAGAAGAGCTGGACCTGGAGCCCCTGGACAATGCAGCTCATTTGTCTGGAGACCAAAACGTGAGAAACAGCAACATAAAACAGTGCAGTGGAGAAGGGGGTTCTGCTGGGGCGGCCATCCTGGGGGGACACTCCCGAAGCAGAGACTCTCCTGTTCTGATTCAGACTGTTCTGAGCAACAGCCAGGAGCTGGACAGTGGCGTGGGGCGCACAGACGAGAGCACTCGCTATGAGGAGTCCTCTGAACACGACCTGTTGGGAGACGACCACACCAGCGCCCCAAACACCAACGCCACCAACACTCCAGGAAGTATGCGCAAGTTCTTCACCCACCGAGCAGAAACGCCTCCTCTGCTGCACTCGCAGGACCTGCAGTTCAGCACAGACTCTCTGCTGGGGCTGGAGGCCGTGAGCGCCGGGTGGACCGAGCAGATGGAGCGGGGCTACGGAGCAGACCCCATGATGAGGACCATGATGATGCCGGGGCTGACGGAGGAGGAGTGTGAAAGGTACAAGGAGCTGCTGGAGATCAAGTGCTACTATGAGAAGAACTGTAACGTGGAGGGCGACGCAGAGGAGGGCGGCGTGCCTCTGGACGTCAACAGGAACGAAAGCCTCTCACAGCATGAACTGGCTCTGCTCGAGGAGGAGTTACGCCACCTAGAGTTCAAGTGCCGCAATATCCTGAGGGCGCAGAAAATGCAACAGCTGAGAGAGCGCTGCATGAAGGCCTGGCCCCTGGAGGACAAGTCCCCCGGGCTGGGGGCCGGACTGGGGACTGGGCGTTTGGACACTAGTGCTACTCTGTCTGACATAAACGAGATCCCAGAGAGGGACCGCTCCGACAAGGACAGTACAAGTGCCTACAACACTGGAGGAGAGAGCTGCCGCAGCACCCCTCTAGTCAGTGAGCAGTACCCCGCCAACTCCACCCAGAGCCTGCAGGGGGGCGGAGAGGCCCCTGTGTCACCAGGAGACCAGCTGCCACCTCTTACCTGGCAAAGAGCGGACCGAGAGAACAACCTGTACTCTCCACAGTTTCACAGAAGAGGAGCAGAGGCCAAGCCCTCCAGTCCAGCCTTCAAGGTCCGCTCTTTGTCCAGAAATGGCGCCAGACGAGGGTCTGATGGAGCAGTGAAGCGTTCAATAAAGACCAATGGGTCCTTTGAGCGGACAGGGGGGCGCAGTGCAGAGAACAGCCCTTACCTGTCCCGCCGCCAGACTGAGGCCCTGCCTCCTCAGCGCTTCCTGAGCTGTATGCAGCTGAGGTCTCCCCCCAGCTCCCCTCAGCTGGGATTGTCCCGAGAGGAGAGCGTGGGAAGTGGGGAGGCCAGCCCCATGAGCCTGGGCAGCACCTGTAAGGACGCCCCACACACAGCGGGCACTCTGCCCTTACCCCTGTCCCCCCGCATGGAGTGGAAGGTGAAGATCCGCAGTGATGGCACACGGTATGTGGCCAAGCGGCCTGTGAGGGACCGACTGTTGAAGGCTCGGGCCATGAAGATCAGCGAGGAGCGCAGCGGCATGACGACGGACGACGACGCTGTGAGCGAGATGAAGATGGGGCGTTACTGGAGCAAAGAAGAGCGTAAACGGCACCTACTGAAGGCACGAGAGCAGCGCAGGCGCAGGGAGTTCATGATGCAGAGCCGCCTCGACTGTCTGCGAGAGCGCGACAGGGACCAGGGCACTGGACAGGAGGGGGCACCACCACCACAGCTGCCCTCCTCTATTCTGGAGCTGTGCCATCGCAGGAGCATGAAGAAACGCAGCCGCAGGATCCTGGACAATTGGATCACCATCCAGGAGCTGCTGGCTCACGGGACACGGTCTGCAGACGGGACAAAGGTCTACAACCCTCTGCTGTCCGTCACCACAGTGTAATCTCAAACACAACACCAGCAAAAGAACATAACAGTTTGAGATGAAAAAGTCCAAATGAAGCCATCACAGCACTGAAGTGGTGCTCCTCTTTACAATCAGATGAACTTGAACTGCTCCACTGGATTAAAGGCACATAATTATGCATTAAAATAGCATTCCTCCAGGATAATGGTCCTTTATGTTTCATTGGCAGACACTGTAATTGAAGCTGCTTTAGCTTGATGTTTTAGATGCTCTGAACTGTTAGACAGCTTTACCATTGCACATCTTAAAACGCTTAATGCAAAGTACTAAGATGATGGGCTTAATGCTTATAAACCCATTTGCTCTTTGGTAATACGGCCAAGTAATTATTATTTAGTTGTTTTTTAGTACACAATTCAATTAGCACAGTGTTGTTACTACATTGATATTTTTCTTTTGTTTTGATCTAAAATTGCTCATAAAAAGCCTGGATTTGTAAGATTATTAAAATATATTTAAAATGTCTAAAAATCTGCTATAATAATAATAGAAGAGTAGTAGAATGATATGGTCACTTTATCTGTATTTGAAGGCAAAGCACACGTAAAGAAACTGTTAAGGAAGCAGCGCCACCTGCTGGAAAACCTTAAACATTACACAAACATTAATTGAGCACAAAACTTTAAAAGCCAATAATACAACTGTGAAACAATTCCTGTGCCATAAGTGCTACAACATCGGTTCATTGTCACTGAGAATGTGCCAATTGACACAGAATGTTTTTTGTAAATTAAATGTTTATAGAGCACAACTCACCAACATTACCAGAAGACGGGCCAAATACAACAGGACAATGGACTATGAATGCATTAGTCTCAAAGCGCTTTTCAGTTTTTATCCATTACTCACTCACTCGGTCACAGCTGCCCTGGGGCTGACTGACAGAAGCAAGGCTGCCAATCTTTGCCATCGGCCTTTCTGAACCACTGACACTCATCCAAAACATAGCAAAGACTGAACAAAACTATCATTTGAAAAAACGGCTGAGGCTTTTCTGAGTTTTCTGCATGTTTGATGTGGAGCCAAATGCTTTTTTCATGGTTGTTAATGTGGACGTGACTTTCTATAAACGCTTCAAACTGTAGCATAGACTGATGTAGTGTCTTTGTTGAATGTTGTGATGTCCAGTGTCTGCTATTTAACAACTTTTCTATTGCGAACACATAATCTAAATAAATAAAAACTGATATTAAATAAAAGTGTGTGGGTTGATTTGACGCAATAACAAGGCACAATATTCCTAAACAATTCTAAACCTTTATTTTCTAACAAGTGTGAAAGAAACATTAAAATGAAAAACTTTATACACAAATTCACGACAGCTGTGTGTCCTTAATATCCATAATATTAATATAATAATTTGAACTCAGAAAGGACAAATACAGTGAAGTTGCTATGGTCTTCCAGAGAGCAGAAAGTAAAGGTCAAATAAAATAAAACAAGACTGAAAAGCTTAAAAAAAATAAAATATTAAGGGTGAGGGAAAGCCAAGAGGTACAGATACTTCTGAGAAAGTAGCACCAAAAACAAGAATGCCTGCTTTTAACACTTCCCAAATAGTTTATCCCACTTTAAACAGAATACATGTCCGCGTAAAACAACTTTAAAACCAAGATTCAATACAACTGAAGTGTGAGGATGGTTTATTTTCTAAGATCAGCTAAAAAAACATCTGCTGAACCTTAGCTGAAGTGTCCTGCCCACACGCGAGCGGTTCGTCCAGCTCCTGCGTGGGCCGATACAAGATACTGCAACAGTCGGAGTGAGCCAGGCTGGAACTAGCATTTAATACAGTTGAGATAACGGCATACTGACCTCAGACACAACTCGACACACGATTTACAGAAAGTCCGGCATCTGTCCAAGAGTCCTAATATGTCCACAGAGGAGGAGGGGGACAGTGGAGCGGGCAGAGGAGTAATACAGTGTGAAATATGGGTGTGATATGGAGTGTACTTTTGGAGACGCTTTGCTCCGTTAGTGTTGGATAAATGGACATGGTTTTATGCGCGGGGTACATGAGGGTGTCCCGTGTCTTTCTTTAAACTTGACACCGTCTTCTGGCGTTTCACGTGTTGCCCCAATAAATATAGAACTCCAGTGCATCACAATATCTGGAAAACAGCAATCAGCAAAAGTCTTATTACAAACAGGCCCATCGCAATAATTACTATATTGAATTGCTTTTCGATAACAGCTGGAACAATATTTTTGGTACTCAATGTGCATCTTCATTTGTGCATATTGTGCTGCACAGAGACAAATAAGGAACTTCTATGACTGATCATAAATAAACACCAAGTAAGAATTAAAGTGTTTACACGGTTCACATTTTTCACAATATTGTACTTTTAGAAAAGGGTTTACTCAGGCACATAGAGCAGTTTCAAAAATATAATTTATCATAAACCTTTTCTGTAGCTATAGCTTGCAATTTAAAATATTTTCTGGCCTAATTTTAAATAACAACTTCAATATCCTGGTGGACAGGAACATGTTTTCCTTTATTGATGGTAAAATATTGCTTGTTTTGTGCCTTTTTTAGACACTTTGCCTTATACATTCACTCTCATTACATGTTAGTAAACAATCCCGTAGCAGGGTGGTCAGTTTTTCAGTTTTTTATATTAATAATAATATTAATAATATTTATCTAGCTTCAGCCAAGTAGTAGTGATGTTGCCAGCCCCATCTCAATTATAGATTACAGGTCTATAAAATGTCCTCTTAAACATAACACTTTGTCTATCACAGGTCAAAAGGTCGTTAGTACCTCTGGATGCATGTAGACTGTCGGGGGACTGTGACTTGGAGGGCAAGTTTTCTTTGACTCCGAGGCGTCCGTCCCGTCCCTGTTTGAGCCTCTCGGACCCTTACGTTTCCTTTTGTCCTTGGTTCGACCACGGTTGCTTCGCCGCTGCTCCTGAAGCTCAATCTACAAACAACAAACAGCAGAAATTGAACTACCTTTGATATCATGTTACTCCATTTATGCAATATAGTCTGAGCACATTCCCAGTGTCTAACCTGAATTAAAGTGTGCAGTGTGTCTGTGGGGGGCTCAGAGGCCGACTGTAGGACCCTGTAGAGGATGTGGGTCTGGTCCAAAGTCACCTCCAGCAGGTCTCCCTCCAGCAGCAGCTCCTCCAGCTGCCCCCTAGTGTCCGGAGAGAGCTCTACAACAGGGCCTTTCAGAGAGGGAAGGAGGGGCAGCAGAGACCCCACTCCTAAAAGAGATAAACATCTTTAGTGCTGAGCCTCATCACATATTACAACATTTGTAGAAATTATCATAAATTCTTCACCTTCGGTAGAATTCTGGCTGAGACCGTTTTCAGACTGTGGAAAAACAAGAATAAAAACTTAACATCTGTGCTCACAAGGAAACACTTATTTTTTAAACTTCCAAAAGGGCGATTAGATCAGGAGTTTTACCTTTACACCATTCATTTCCTTTTTCTTTGGCGACTCATCGGTCAAATCTATGACTCCATCGTCTTCAGGTTCTTCGGAGTCGGACAGTACGATGACTGTGCTCCCTTGTGGCTCCTTTTTCACCTCAGTGTCTTTGTTGGCGTCGCTCTGCAGAGTGTCTTTGAGTTCCTGCAACCGCTCCAGAGCCTGCTGTATCTCCGTGTTCTCTAGCGCCATCTTGGCTCGGCCCTGCCAGGTAATGGCTCGCTCCGTCAGACACTGCAGCGCCTCGCCTTCAGGAAGCCGCACCGGCAGCTTCTGCAGAGCCACAAGTAACGCCAGGATGGTCTCGAGACGTGGCCGCCTCGACCTCTGGCATTGCGGGCAGAGGAAACGCGTGTCCCAGTCCCACCAGCAAAGGGCGTTAAACTGTTCTGAGGAGGGGAGCAGCGAGGGGAAGGAGACGCAGCCTCCGTGAAACCAGTCCTTACAAAGATGGCAGCGCAGCTGAGGGGCGCGAGCTCTGCCCCCACAAACACACACAGTCTGAGGGGCACTGCTGCCGTTCTCCTTCAAAGAGTTCTCTGATTGGTTGGATGAGTCTGTTTCAATGGCACTGTCCCAGCCACCGTTCTCCTTTTCCTCCTTGTAACATGACACACCAGATTTACACAAGTTTAATTTCTGTAACCTCAGAAGAGCCTCCTTTTCTTGGTGCTCCCCTTCTTTGAAAGCCAATACCTGATGAAAGAAAAACATAATTTCAATAGAAAAGTAAAGGAAACGTTTTAAAATGATATATTCATCAAGCATACAATAGCTGCAGGATCCCTCAGGTCCTGTGCAGAGAGGCCTAAAGTGTTGTTATCAGTATCGTCCAGAGGGTCCTCCATGGGCTCCGCATGGTCCCGCTTCTCCCGCCTCTTTGCACATGGACATAAGACCTGCAAGGAAACATTAAGGTTAAAATAATACGTTTGTCATGTTAGTCTCCTTGTTACTCTTGATCCTTTACCTCTAGCAGACTATGCTGAGTGCTTTTCTTAAGGAAGGTCTTGCTGGCTTTGTCCTTCCACGAGTGAGCGCTGGTCACTTGTAGTTCAAGTTGCCTGAGCTCATTCATAAACACTGGCAAGTCCCGTCCAATTGCCACAAGACCCTCCAGATCATCTAGACACGGGTAATGCTCCCCGTTCTATGAGAAAGAACAATTCTTAAAAATGGAAAAAGATTTTTGAGATTAATCAAAGTATGTCAAAATATGTACCTGAATTTCCTCCAAATCTGTGACCCAGGCTCGTGCTCGTGTTAAACAGCCCTGAAGGGCCATGATGTTGGGCAGCTTCACTGGGATAAGCTGGGCTTCATTGACGATGGCCTCCAGAGTGGAGAGAGGGTGTTTCTGTCTGTTGAATCAAAAATAAAAATATGTTCAGAGTTTAGGCCATGTAGGAAATATAGTTGGGCAACAACCAAAGCCGGGGGCTGTTAGCGCAGTTACCTCTGCTCCAGACAGATCTGAGCCTTCTCCTCCCAGCGCTCGGCGATGGTGAGCAGCTCCTGCAGCTCTGCCATGGCCGTCTCCACGGAGACGCTCTGGGGTACATTACAGCCCGCCTCCATCAGGCTTCGGAGAACAGGCAGCGTCACCTCCTGCCGCTCGCCGCTCTCTGTGCCCAGAGTGCAGCGCACGTCTGCCAGCCAGCGGCCCTGCTCCTTCAGCCCCCGCAGCAGGTCACTCTCTGGGACAGTCACAGGCAGCGACTCGCCCTGCTCCAGCAGCGCCTGCAGCTGCTCCGCTGGAGGAGACTCTTTCCTCCAGTCTTTACTGTGGATAAAGTTTTGAGCCAACTGCTGGAAGGACTCCACTGTTTGTACAATCACCTAAAAGACAGAAAATACAGTTTAGATCAACAGATGCTCAAAGCTCAGACCATAAATATTTGGACAATTAAAGTAAATGTAACTATTTAATTAATAAAGTTGCATAAGCAATGCAATACCTTGACTTCTTCTAACTGGTTCACTACACAGGGCAGATTTTGCATGGTTTCCACCAACGACTTCAGCTCTGCCGCTGACATTTTGTTTTCACTGTGAGACAAAACAACATTTAAGGAACTGAAACCAGTCAGTGTCCAGACGTGTCTCATGTAGGCAAACTTACCCCGTTTTTGAGAGACTGAGGAGTTCTGCACTTGTCTTTTGACAGTGCTCAATGTTGTTGAGAACCTTGTTGAGCTTTCGAAGTAGTTCATTGTCAGGAAACTTTTTCTCGCTGGCTTCTATCTTCAGTTTCTCAAGCGCTTCATTGTCTGTCATGAAACAACAAGTGAAGCATAGTCCTTTCACATGTCACATTATCCCTGGAGTTTCATTTCTTACCAATCTTGTTTCCCTCTTCCTGTTCCAGTGCCTCTTTAACTCTGCTGGCCCACGAATCAAAGGACTCAGAACGAACCTTTAATCGGTGCAACATGGCCAACAACTCATCCAGCGTGTATCTATATCTGTGAAAAGAGGACACAACGTAAGTTTCTGGAGTCTATAGTAAAGACAGTCCATAACGTGCACAAACCTGAGGTAGAGTTTATCAGTGGGGCAGTTGCACAGGTCCTGAGTGTGATACAGACACACCAGCCGCTCGGGGCAGTTTGAGCAGGCGAGGGCCGACAGGAAGCACGTCGTCTTACATTTGTCACATTGTCGTTCATCATCAGGTAGAAGCTCGAACGCCTCCCTTTCCGCCTCAGTGATGCCCTGCAGATGAAAAATGTAACACTGAAATAAGGCTGGGCTTAATGGCATTTGTATTCAAATTATCTTGATGATAAGGTCCATGGACTTCTAAATAAACCCCATATTCAGCTTCCTGTTATTATTATATGTGAGTACTTTTCACCATTTAAAAAGGAATAGTTCTTTTCTATGACAACTTTAATAATTTTTCATCAGAGAATCGTGGATTAAAAAAAGAATGCTTTCCACTCCAATGCCACAAAAAATATACGTATTTATTACCGTTTTTCCCACAAGGCTAGCTGTAGACATGCAGATTAAACAGCCCCAAGCCAATAATTGCAAATTGATGTAAATTAACCTTCATTGACCTTCATTGAAGATTTCTCTAGAATAAAGCAGTGTTAATCAAGATAAAACATATCAATTTAGTTTTAGCAAACAAAAATATAATGCTAATTGACAAAGTCCTTAAAACTTTTTGGTCAAGCAGATATTTTTTTGATTTTATAATAAATTGTATTGCGCTGCTTCGTGACATGTACTTCGTTAACTTGTTTATGCTCTGATTTGGAGCGCTGAGAGTGAAAACTGGAACTAGGACCTAGTCTCTACTTTATTCATTTATGTTTAGTTTTTATTATTCAACATTTTAAATCAACAAAAATACCTACCTTCAGTCATAGTTTATCATTATCATTGCTTTTTAATTGTTTTTTTTTAAAATTTTGTTAAAAGTATAACATGTTTTCGTCGACCAAATCAGCACTGGTTAAAGTCTAAGAAATGTGGTCCTTACCCTTTCCATGAGCGCCTTCCTTAGTTTCCGCTCTTCTTGCACGAGGATAAACATCTCCCTGTGTGTAGCTGCGGCCATGTTGAGGTCAAGTTTTTCTGGACACGTGGCCATTTTACAGGTGAGCTCCTCGTGCGAAAACACGCAGTACCGCCTGAGATGCCTGTAATGCTCGATACAGGAGCGACCCGCCGGCAGCTGGAGAGGAAAAGAGAAGTGTGAATTGTTGTTGAAAAAGTTGAATTGGATCACAAAAAAGTAGGGTTGCACAATTAATCGAAATCAGGTCGAAATTGCGATTTGAACGGACGCAATTAGCAAATCAGAAAGGCTGCAATTCTGAAGTGCAATATTTTCCTCCATAAACAAAATTACTGTTTTATACTGCATAAAAATGGCAAATCATGTAGTTTAGACTTGTTAAAGCATGTTCTGAAGCAAGAAACAAAACAAGACAAAGTGACAAAAACGCATCAAAGTGACAAAATGTGACAAAGAAAGACAGCAACGCAACTAAAACCAGTAAAAACATGGCTATAAGCAACAAGAAGTGAAAAAATGTGACTAAGAGCAACAAAAACATTCTGAAACACATGGTTCTTTTGTCAGTTCATATTTGAGTCTTTTTGTCAATTCTTTAGGTTGTGTTTATAATGGTGCAAATCTAATCGCAATTGCAAAACTGGTCAGAAAAATCTGAATTTTTCCCCAAATCATGCAGCCCTACTAAAAAGTGCTAATTCTTACCCAGTCTGCAGTGCAAAAGTTGACAGCTTCGGCAAAGTTATAACCCTGATTAAAGCCGCTGTGGTAGGCTCTGGGAAAAGTGATGACAAATTCTCCCGCACATTGATTAGTGCGCACCACCTACAAAACCACAGCGTCAACAAACAACTCCTGAACAGAGTGAGATGTGAGCGCTGCAGTCACTCACCGGAACACCGTGTGCCATGAGGATGTTGGGGTTCATGATGGTGACCAGCTGATGCAACAGATCAGGCTGATACTCAAACAGCTCTGGAGTCAGTTTCTTCATCACCTCCTCCAGTCGTTCTGCTGCCACCGACGGGACTCCGTACCAGGTTTTAGGTTCACCCCTGCATCAAGACAGCACGGAATTAGACACTAATTACAAAATGCTTTCAGTAATCCTCTGTGAAAATCTATACATTTGTGCTCAATGCAGACAGCATTTTATTTCATTCTTATTTTCATTCTTAACTTAGATTTTATTTAGACATAAAACCTTGCAGCTTTGTTGCCCATTTGTAATGTAATTATTTGTAACATGACTAGTGTTTACAGTGTATGTGTTTAAAACAAATTAATCAATTTCTTTTTCATTAAAAGAATAATTTAAATGCATATATCTATTATATCATTTCTATTGGACTGTCATTTATTTACAGGGGATGAGACAAGATCGTGCTAAATTGCATGTCTGCATATTTCATAAGTCATCTGTATCTCATGGACAAATAAAGGTTCTTTTATCTTCTACAAATCTAAAAGCAGGTGTACCAGTGCAGGTAGTTGATGGAGTAACTCCAGTGGTCCTCGATGTGCCAGCAGAAAGCAGAGAAGACCATTCCTACGTAGAGCCAGGGCACTTTCATCCCAGAGATGTCTCCATTGATGTGGCACAGCAGCGACTGCTCCAGCAAAGGCATCACGTTCAAGTTCCAGCCGGAGCGGGCGTAGTTCTGTCAGATAAATACAGACACATGTAAACCGTTCATCACGATGTACTGTGAATTTATGATGTCTGTGGTTATACTCAGGGGGGGGAGCAGTTCTAAAACGTATCACACCAAGTATCACCAAAGACAAATTCTGGCTTTCTGAGTACAACTAGATCTAAACCCAGACTGTATCAGGCTTAAACTAGTGCAAAATATGGTAGTAGTTCTATATGATGATTAACCAAAATGTGTGGATAAATGCATACTGATACTCCCTAAATAAAACATATACTCCCCACAGTTTAAGAAGCGTACTTATACTTCTACATATTTAGTATAGCTGTAATTCGGTTTTCCAATCTCAATTCCACACTAAATGCAATTTCAGATGATATCACAACACTACAGGTTGATCAAGTTTAAATGCGAAAGGTAAATTAAACATTGAACAGATAGTTGTTGTAGTAAGATCATGGTCAACAAAACAACCTGTCTATTATTTGTAGACTTTCATTTTGGATATTTCCCATGAAACTACAATGAAATCAAAACAGAAAACTGTCTCCTGCTTCCACATCTGCAGGTGCATCATATCGTTTTGGAAATTAAAAAGAATAAACATTAAAGTTCGCACCTCCTCTTCTTCGGTGAGGGTCCGTTTGCCGTTGTTCATTGGGAATCCGCTGCCGAACTCTTTGGAGTGAATGTCGGCTCCGTACTCCACCGTCACGTCCTCCTCGATGCTGCTCACCAACCTCCAGAACTCTCGCTCCACCAGCTCCGTCGGAACCATCTGCACAGACCAGGCCCGGCATCAGTCTCAAGCTCCTTTCATTAAAAACTACAGTAACTTTTTATGGAAAATGACACAGGCGCTCTTACATGGACAGGCATGTTGAAGTAATCGGCTTTGAACGCATCCGCCATTTCACCAAAACTCTGCAGAGTGTATTCTCGTGTGGCCTGTTCAAACCCAAAAGCTTCTGTGGGCTTCTTACACTCCTGAAAACACAAAAAGGGAATTGTTTTAGACATACGAAACAATTAGAGCTGAACAATATACCACAAAAGAAAAATGTACTTTTGTTTGTATTGCGTCAGCCTAATTTGCAAAATATAGACTGTAATCCATTTGTGACAGATTAAATTGTGACAGATTAAATATGTAGCAATAAACACATAGGTTCTCTATCTGACAGAAACATACTGTTTTGAGATGAAAATGTGTGTTTTTAAATGAAAAAGACAGATTTTATTCATGTATTTATTAATTATTTTAAATCCTTTGTGACTTTATTAGATTTTGTGACTTTATTTTACAGTCTTATTCCGATCTTTTCTAAGATTTTGCAGCTCTAATAGCAATTAAACTAATATATAGTGTAGTATAGTGGTATAATGTGCATTTCTGTATAAACTCTGCAAATCTAACATAACAATATATTAAATGAAAGCTCTATTTTACATCTATTAATATCAGTAAACTTCTTATGAAACACCCTCATTTGCGCTTGAGTTACAAAGCCATTTCATTTCCTTTATGAAGTCTAAAATGAAGGAGAGTGGATGAAAGCCTTTTGTTACCTCTGCCACACATTTGGGGCACCGCCATCTGCCCTTCGGAGGGTCAGTGAGCGGAGGCAGCAGACAGAAGGTGTGGTAGTTGTCCTCACATCCGTCACACACCAGGAGTTTCTCGTCGTCATCTCCACGACCGCACATACGACACACAAAGGACTCCACCTGCCAGGAAAAACATGCATTATGACGATACGTGAAGTGAATTTACAGATGATTGCTGGATTGGTTGAAGTTACTTAATCAAGAACATTGATTTAAAAAGCTTTGACTAGTTTAGATTGACATACCGATACACAAAGCGTACATGATCCAGTGAATTATTCAGAGGTTTATCAGGCCACAACATCTTGATTACACCTTAAATACATCTTAACACCTTCATGTGAGGTCTGTGTCAGATCAACATGTTTGTGGTTAAGCTGATTATGAAGATAAAGAAATTCAGTCTGAACTGCATATCACAGTAAGTATCATAACTATTGGCACTGCAATATTAAATAATCACATGCCTGACATCACAATAAAGCAAATGTGGTGTTTAGTCAACCAACATTTTTTAGTCAACTAATTATTTTATTTCAATTAAAAGGATTTATCCGACAAAAACTGTGGAAAAAGTGTAGATATGGAGTGAGTTAGCTAAAGATTTTGGAGCGAATCACAAGTTTAATCTAATTTCTAATCTAATCTCTAACAGATAAATATACTGTTTCCTTGTACTTATTTTTTTGCATGAACTCCAGTGCAGTTGTTTTTTGGGTCAGATACAGAGATACTTCATGGTTTTGCCACATCACCTTTTAGTTGATTAAACAGTCAATAGGGAAGGTCTTTAGTCGACCAAGAATTTCTTTAGTCGACCACAACCCTAATTGTAACAACTCTGGACAACCATCTGGAGTTGTATGTTAACATTTAATTAATCTAGATAAATGAAGCCTTTTGTCTTCCTATAGGATTTTTAAATCAGGTGCACAGGCAGAGTATAATTGGGGTTAACAGTGAACAAAAACCCCAAAAAAGGTTGCACCTCTTTCAAAGCCTTACCGAAGTTGTGTTGATGTTTTGCCGAAGCCTCATGGTCATTTTGGCGCGGTCCTCGTTCTCCAGTCCTTTCTCGTCCGCTGCCTCTTCTTTCTTTACGTCGGGTTTGACTGTGACACTGGCGGGAGGCGGCGGCGGGCTCGGGGCACGCTCTTCGGTTTTCTTTTCTTGAGGCACGTCGAGCTCAGTCTTGACCGCAGCGTTAACCGGAGGAGACGCACTTTCTTTAACGGTAATAGTTTGAGGAAGCTCTTCTAATCGGGGAAAAAAACATCACAAATAAATTCTGAAACCCATTTAAGTACATTAGGTTATTTTCTGTTCATGTTAACTGTAGTTGTGGTACCTTTCTTCTTGATGCCTTTGTCTCTGGCTACAAGTCCAAGTCCCATCATCTTAGGTCCGGCCCCATAAATCTGTAGTTTTTTAAGCTCTGGGTTTTTCTCTATGTCTTCCTCTGTTGGTTCAGGCTGTGAAGAAAGACACATACTTTTCAAATGTTTCTGTAAATCATCTACTTTGCATTGAGCACAAAGCAAAGCAAGGATTGCGCGGCCAAGTGCAAACGTAAGTTCTTGAACAAGACAGCAATGCACCACAAGGGGTTAAACTAGGTGAAAAGAAAAGTGAACCATTTTTACTAGAAACTGAAAAGTGAATATCTCAAAGAATAAGGCCCACCACCAACAATCACCAGAAGCCTCAAACACACAGATACATCAGCAGTTTGATGTATACGACTACGGAAAATACTCCCATTGTTACAGTAGTAACAGAAAGGAAAACGTTTATCTGGTAACCTTCTTGAAAACAAGCTGCATATAACGTCCACATCTCTGTGTGTTTAAATTTAAGTGCAATAAGGGGCACATGCAGCACTATGGAGGGCAGCTGCAGGCAACAGCCAGGCAATGGAAGCATATGTACAGCCCGGACAATCACAGTGAGCATCAGTGAATTGCACTTAAATTTGAAATTTGAATTTCTCTCTGTACAATAAGAGTACTTTTGTTTGGTTTGATTCTATCTGAAAATCAATTGATAATGTATTCTTATGTTTTACACATGTTGTAAAATACACCGACATGTGCCCCACGAATAAAGGTGGGTGAAATATTGTCTACTATACAAGAAATTATAGTTTTGACACTTAGCAAAATCTAAATATTGAGTCTATAATCTATAATAAAAAACTGCAAAAGGCAAATATCATTTGATTATCGTTATCTGAAGAAACTGCAATAATTACAAAATAAATACTAATTAGAGGTTGGCAATATATCGAAATTTAGATAATACCATGAATGTTGTTCAAGTTATTATACATAGAATAATCAATTTAAAAAAAAAAAAAGGTCTGATTGAAATTTAAAGTTATGTTGTAAACTTTCAAATAAGGGAATAGGTGGCATTTCTGCATGTCATTTCAGATTTGTCAGATAATTAAACCTCAACTACTAACTAACTTGACTATCGTTATCGAAATACTCCACAGAATATTAAGATAACGCCCACCTCTACTTTTAGTACTATTTATTCAATATTTCCCATCCACCAAAAACAGACCCATGCCATTTAAATCATTCTATCATCCACATAGATTTTGCAGAAAAGCCACGACGACAATATGTTAATGAAGATGGTGTTAATAACAAACACATTGAAACGATCAGACTGTTGTGAGCGGGTTAAAGAGAGAGAGGGAGCAGAGGGGAGGCCCGCTCGCTGGAGAGGCAGTACCGCAGAGTGGAGCTCAGAGCCTGTGCTGAGAGGATGAGGGGCCACATCCTCTGGACCCTGCAACGGGAGACAATAACAGCAACAATAAACTAAGACAAGAGGGACAGACGACAGAGGCAGGGGCCGCTTAGGTAGAGATGCTCATCAAAAAACTGTTGTGTTTCAAATAACATCGCAATGTCATGTTTACTTTGTCCCCTTTACCTCCAGGGCCTATTTTTTCCTAAAATGCTGGACTAAAATAGCTGAACTGAAGCAATTTTTGAACCTTTTGGTGAATAAACAAATGTGGACTCTTTGTGAAGCTGAGACCCTGTAGTTATGGCCTCTTAAGTCTGATTTACTCTCATTATCAGTGGTGACCAGCTCTGCACAAAATAATTATAATTATTATGTTAAATTCCACCAAGATTTTCTTTGGTGTCTGGAGGTATCGTCTCGGTGACACTAGTTTGGGCATTTGTTGGGTTTTTACAATTCCTCTTTAAAAGATTAAACTAATTTAACTAAAAATTAGATTTGGGGACTATATTTTTTATTTTATTTTAGGGTTATGCTTTGTTTTGTTAGAGTACAAATGACTCCTGATTCATCCAAGAATAGTTGGTTTGACAGAAAATTAGAGGGTTATAGCTCTATTTTTATGTTTGACATGCTTAGCAGCTTGATAGTTCCCCTTTATCAGATGGTGGACAAAAGGCATAAATTAACCCGTGGTAATTAAACCTCATGGTAAAGGGGCATACTTTAGGTGTGTTGTGCTAAAGTGTGATGCATAGGAAGGTAAAATGAGCACACTTTGTGGATGAACAGGTTGCGTTCATGTATCACAGCATTCTTAACTACTTGTAGTTTAACACCGAGCTGGAGACAGGTCAGAAGTCTATGGTAAAATTTGACTTTCAAAAGCACGTTTTGATCTTGTTTACGATTGATATTGTGCTACAAATTAAAACTAGCACAAAATTCAAAGTCTTCTCTGTCAGCACAAATGAACAAAGGTGAAATTACTCAAACACAAAAAAGTGATCGTCACTTGAAAGGACTTGTATTGTAAGTTTGTGGACCCAACCTCAAACAAATAATGCTCTGGTTTAACATTTGCAGATTTTCTATTGAAATAATTCTTTCATAAACAATGAATCTCCTGTAGAGTTACATAAACCCCTGCCCAACATTAAAAATTATGACGTTATCAAATTCAAGAATGTGAACGCAAGCTATTGAGTAATACATTTATCAGGTGCCGGGAAGTAAAATATTTCAGTTTTGCTGTTTTGTATTTGCAATGCAAAACAAAACCCCTGGATGCTCCTGCCCACCATCTTAAAGTGTGACATCATAGAAAATAAACCTTATTACCACTTTTTGCTGCTGATTCAAGCAATAGTGCAGGTTATTGACTGGAGCTAAAAGTATATTATGTATTTTTTGTGAGGATTTGGAGATAAAAGCGAGCAAAGAAATAGTGAAATGTAACAGACCAACAAAGAGCAGCAAGTATGAACAAAATTCAGCCACAGAGGAAGCAAGCGGCAATGCGTAATTGAGAGCAGATTTGATTTACGGAAGAGCAGGTTTGTGTAAAATAAAATTATAAACAAATCAAAATAATAAATACATCCAAAAAGAAGCAGAAACTCTTTATTATTGAAAGTGGCTTTAAGCGAGTAAGCCTTAATATTGAAATACATGTTAGTAGCCTTAATTATAGATAATATTCATAAAAGATAATAAAAGATGTTATGATTATTATTTATTTTTTAATGTGCTCCAGAGCTGTAACAAGGATGAAGGGAAAAGCTTGTGAAGCAATGGTTTTGCAAGTAACAATCCATTTTTTTAAATTATTATTAATCTCCATTTAAAATTTAAGTTAACCTAAAGTTAAATCAATGGAGATATTAAGATGATAAATTCTAAACATATTGTTCGTTTATGTATTCTGACTATATTTAGTGTGATAAATGTATTTCTGAGTAGGAGTAGGTTGTCACTCGGACAGATGTTAGAAATGTCTACCAAATAACAACCACGACTTTTTTGTTAGCGAATCTTTATGAACTTGCGCTGCCTAGAAAGGTTTGATTCCAAGTTCTATAGACAAACTAAAACTTTTTGTTTATGTGGTTTATTATGATTTAAACTGCTGGTTTAAATAAACATTAAGTATGGTAACATTAAGATGGTGGATTATAGATAATTGTTAAGGCTCCCAGCTATAAACTACCAGCTCCTGAATAAGAAAATGTACATCTCTAATTTGAATGGATTTATCAAACTCAATAACTGATAGAATTGCAGTGGTGAAAGACAATGTGTGTGTACTCACATCGGGTTGGCAGCGGTTGGCTCGGCGTCCGTAGCTGTTCATTTTGGACGGTGGGACAGACTGCCGGAAAGGGATGGAGTGTGGCTTGTATTCTTTATCCACTTCCTCCCCGTCATAGTGCCTTGGTTTGCAATTCTACAAATATAGAACAAAGCAAAAAAAACTGTTATGAAGGAAATAAACTGAAATAAATCTAGTATTTTTAAATGCAAAACACATTACAAGGGGATTAAAAAGCTTAAAATATGCAACAACGAGGTTCTTCACTGAAATATTTTTAATGAGGATAAAAAGGAAGTCCAGAAGTTCACTGTTTCAAAAACACTGATGTTGTGTCATATTATATATCATACCATCAAGCTGGATCCGGACTGGAACATTTCAAAAGGATAAACAATCCTTTCATAATGTGAGCGCAGAAGAGAACCCACGTTTTTGCCCGTGGGATAACCAAGCCTCTGGGCCACACGAGCCCAGCGCCGTTCTTTACAGACCATCTCAAAGCCTCCTTCATCTGTTACAATCTGAAACACAAATGACACAACATGTAAACGATAATGTGGAAGGACAAATAAAAAGCAGAAGAGAAAGACTGAAACACACTTTCGACAAACTAAACAGGTCAACAATGCGTCTTTCAATATGTGGGATTTTCAGAGAGGATCCTTGAATCTCCCAATATCGTGCAATGCGGTCCAAATAATTCAACTTGACCCTTGTTTCCGCCTGAAAGAGAAAAAGAAAAGATAAATATGCAAAATACCTTTGGTGATAAGAATAGTAACATATTAAACTCTATACCTCCAGTTCATTTAGCCTCTGGATACGAGGTGTAAAACGAAAGGTATCCAGTTCCACTGAAAAAGGTGGCTGCCAGTCCTGTTTCAGAGGAACAAAAACAGTTTTAATATAAAACTCTACCACAGTATCAGATAACAATCAATAATACAGTCCATGTAATCCACTTGGGCTGTAGTTACTAAAAACATTCCCCTTTGTCTTGATAAGTCCACTAAAAGGTGGCATAGTGTGGTGCTGCCAAAAACTCTCAAATTATGACGTATCGCATGTACCAAACCTAAACAGCAAGATTACAGTCTCACTCAAGTTCACACAAAAAATAAATATATGTATACAAAGAAGTACTATTAAACAGTGTCTATATAATAATTAGTCAACTAATTAAAATTGAAAATAAAAGTACTGATTCACAATAAAATTTGATCAACTAAAACATCACTGATGATTAACTGACTAAAAGTGTGATTTACATGTACAAAGTTCACAATGATTATTATGATCCAGTATTTGCATATTTCCTTGGAATAATGCTCAGAGATTCTATATTTACCGGGGGAGGTCGAATTTTGCAGATTCCAGACTTCTCTGCAATGGGACGTATCTTGGCAATGTAGCCTAGAGGATCCTGAAACTCCTCCCATGAGGGCTCAAACACAGGACACTCCGGTGGAGGGACAAACTCTTCCACTTCCATCGCCCTGAACAAAAAAAAGAGTCAACAAGGGTTATGTTATGTATAGAGCATTTAAAAGTTCGTAAACAAATTGATTCTAAATTCCAGATGGAGGCAAAATTTAATTGGAACACAATATGATTCCAATGGAAAAAATCATATAAATCAAGGTGGCTTTGTCAAATGAAAACCACTCAGATACAAGTGAGGGATATCAGAGCCTATTAAACAAACAGACAATATTTGTTCGTTTCATAGGTCATTATGACAGACATTTTTGGTGACGGTTTTACTAGACAAATACTTACAGAAATGTTGAGCCCACAATATTTTCTCATTTTATCTACGAATATATTACACACTTTACCACAAATTATACTAATTATTGAGAAGCACAAATAGAATTTTGAGGCAAGCATTTTTTGCTGTGGTGAAGGAGACAAACTGACATTTCTATCCTATCTATCCATTCAAAATGGTTGCCTACTTTGTGATATAAAGCCTTAAAACCATTAGCAATGAGCTCAAATGTCAGTCAGTCACTGAAAATGCATCATAGAGCTGCCTCCAGTTGAATATATTCTGGAATTCTGAACAATTTGATGACAGAACATGATAAAGGGTCAATAGACTCAGGCAGGCAGACGACTCAACAACACCACCCAAGATGCTGAGCAAGAACAAAATGGACACTTCAGATGTTGTTATCTCAATACAACTATAGTATTATAAACATCAGAACTAATCCTCAAACTGTGAGCAAAACATTTAAACAACACTGACAGGGGCCCACAAAGAAGTCAAACCACAAACTTAACACCATTAATACTAAAAGGTAGAGCCCCATTAAAATAACCATGTGTTACAAAAATAAACAAATGTAAAAAACGAATTTCCTCTGTAAACATATGACACATTACATTATTATTACTAGCAAATCCTTTATACCTGGCTGTACATGATCAGCCTTCAAACAACAATGGCGAGGAGGAGGCCATGAACCCAGAGGCCAAAAAAGCATCACTACGTGGAGGTGGCTTTTTTGTCAATTCAAACCATTAAACGTCAATATTGAAATTATACTCAAATAAAACACACTGCTTCTCATATTTAGTATAAAACAATCCACGAATTCAGAATTTTAACTGATTTTAAGTGTTAGCTGTAACTTGAGACAGACTAATCCACAAAAACATTAAGTAATAATGCAGTAAATGTCAACAATACATACAATTATGGCTGTCTGTTGTCATATAATCACAAAATCATGACTTCCTGGCGAATATTCAAGATTAATGGCATTGAATCAAAGACACAACGCGGAGGCCTCCATTTTTCTACGCCAGTCCTATCACCTTTATCTCCAAAGCTAGTTAGCTGACCAGAAATTAGACTCACAGCAGCAGAAGCAAGCACTCCAGTCAAGCTAGCCCAAACTACATTATGTATCAGTATGCACATTAGCTAGCACCGTACAGGAAATAAAAGCTGGTTATTGCAGACATAAAACAATGATGTATTTTGTAGACTGACCCACAGACACTTCGATGTCCTGGGGTTGTAAAGGGCTGGTGTTCTCTGTTGTTGGTCTCTGTTGTGTTGATGTCTGCTGGTTTAGCTAACGTCGGACAGCTGTGTCGGACCCGTGGCTAAAGCTAACTGCTAACAGCTAGCCGCCGACGCTAGAAACGAGTTCGACCGCTTTTCAACCTGATTTTCCCATGTATCTCCTTCTACCAAAGAGGCGACGAGCGGAGCATGGGTGGTGGCGATGGTTTTAACGTAGACAAAAGCTTCAAACTTTATCTAATGTATCGTTGTCAACCATTTTTCGACCGAGACCGACACCCCTTCCAGGCCATCCTATCTTTCTTTACGAGACGCCATCTTAGTTTTTTTTTTTTTTTTTTTTTTGGCTTCTCTCACGACCAAAGCGTTCACACAAGTCATTTATCAGCAAATTATGCGTACTGGACTGTAGCCTGTAGGAGCAGTAATAGTTTTAGTTTATTATTAATACTCGTGCCTTACAGTAGAATGGTTTCAGATCTGACAAAAGTGCTTGATTGCAAATTTGAGTAATTTATATAAAAAGTAGGTCAATGCGCTGCCTGTAAGTGGGTGAGTTTAGGCTTCAGTCCGGCGGTGGTAATATGTATTTACACCATGGATTTATAATATGATGTCATACTTCAATGGTCTGCAGACTCAATAAATGGAAAAAAACAAAACAAAAAACATTAGGGGACTGTAAGGTACTATAGACCCCTTAAAATGCTATGTCATCAGAATGTTCAAAAGGAAGTGAATAATAATACACTTTCAACAATTTACTGACACCAAATCTAAATAGTAATGCTTTTAGGTCTTTATATTACAAAATAAGCAAAAATATAGAATTTCCAGGGTAGAGCTGTGTTGTTGTTTTTTTTTATACTATTATTATTATTATTACAAAGGATGGAGAACACTTTTAGCCTCAAAATTGTATTTGAGCTTCACAAAAAATAAGTATAATAAGTATAATTTGTGATAAAGTATAAAATATGTGTGCAGATAAAATGAAAAACTTGAGGGTCAACATTTCTGTCAGAATCTGTCCAGTAAAATCTCAAATTCAGGATGCAACCTTCACCAAAATGCCGACAGGTTTATGTCTACCATAAACTCTCCTTTACATAAACAAATATTGTAAAATACAATAGTTGTGTGTTTAAATCTGGCTCTGATGTCCATTACTCACTGTGTCGGAGTAGCTTTCATTCCCCTAAACCACCTTCATTTTTCATATTTTGTGATATTGTTGGTTAATCCCAGTTTCTTCAGTGAAATCTCATTATGTTGCCTCCATTCCAGAATTTAGAATGTTTTTGTTTACAAATGTTTAAAGATCTTCGGACAGACTGTGCTCTGTCAATGGGACTTAATTGTTGTCTTCCTTTGACATGAATAATACTATGTTCATCACTGTCCACGTTTAAATCGCATCTAAAAATTGGATAAAAGAAAACCACGTCTGTGACGTGAGCACTTGTGACATCTTTACATAAGGACCGTTACATGTTCATCAAATACACAGTCCTCGTGAAATAAAACAATTCCTAAAGAACGTATTTTATTATGATACAGCTATACTTAAATACCATCAATAGTTGTTATTGTTGTTGGACTACATTTGCGCTACATTTCTTTTTACACTTTCAGTGTAGTTCGTAATGAATTCCTCCAGAGGGCGCTGTAGACTCACTGCATTAAGTTAAAAAAAACAACAAAAAAACACACAACAGACCAAGTCACTCCAAGGACACTTTAATTTATCAGTAGCAATAAATATTCACATCTCAATTCCCTAATCTTTCAATACACACAGTAGGCCTATACATACATGAATACAATTTGAACATTTGTTTAAAATAGTTTTATATATGCACCAATATAAAGTTGTTGGCTTTAATTGTTGCACTGTTATGAGATTATTAACACATTCTCGCACCTTCAGTCTAAATAATAATAAATGAAAAAAGTTAATTTCTTTTGGCCTTCATTTCTCTCTCTTTTATGTACATACCAAGCGGCAGTCACATGCACGTACCTGAAAACATAATGGCAGTATATCCCATTGTTATGAGAAGCTTATATTATATAGTATGTACATTCAGGTTTATACAATATAATCTATTCAATAAGTGCAGACATATTCATGCAAAAGAGTCAAAAGACACAATAAAATAATAGCACATACATTAATAAATTCTTTATCTCACATTCTCGAATCTCCCCAAACTACAGAAGTCTTCCAGGTCTTCTTGCCATTTCAAGCTTATTTTATAGACAATGTATCCATCTTAACTAAGAATACACATGATCTTTGCTCATCTGTGTTACCAAAGGCAAAGGTTTCAGTGCCTCAAAAGTAGTAGCAAAAGGGATACACAAAAAGCTGAAGGCTATTTTACATTCTTGACATTTCAAATAAGAAGCTCTCCCCTAGATGCAAAGGCATCTGAAAATATAAAGATATCTCTAATGGCAAGAAAGGGAGATTTAGAAAAAGGCCATTAAGTTCAGACATCACATGTGCAAAATCACAAAACCTCAGGTCAAATCGTGCTTCTTTAAAACATAGATTGACATAAACTGAAGGTATCTTAATTGACACCAAAGGTCACAGGTGGCACAAAGAAGGAGAAAAAAAACTTATATTCCACATTTGAGATTTAAATTATGAAAAAAGCTGTATGTTCCGGTCTGCAATTAGCAGACAAACCTCAAAATAAGTTTCGATTTGGTGATGGAAGTAATTTAACAAAATCACATTCATTATGTTAAATACTATTTAGATAAATTACAAATTAAATTTGTGAAAAGAACAGGGGTACACTTCACATGTTAGATCGCCCTCGAGGGGCTATGGCAAAATGTGGAGATTTATATGTGCATATACTTTCTATAACCACTTACATACATCTGCCGATATATTCACTGATCAAAACAATTATAGAACAATATTCATCATACTCATAGCAGGTATATTATAATATCAATAAAAACAGCAAAAAGCTTCAGAAACATTCAAATTAAATTATTGATTGTATCATTGAGTCTCAAACTCCACAAGGAATGTGTTTAAAAGCCAGGTGGCCTTTTGTAACATATAGCCTTAAGCAAAAGACAATTAGGTAACCGTGCACTCAATTAAAAGTTTTAGACAAAGCAATAAATTGGAGGTCTTACTATTTTTTTGTTTAAGAAAAAATACCAGAAAGCAGGACCTGCAAGATTGACAGGGACATCATAAAGCCAAGTAAATTATTGCAAAGTCAGAGACATTTTGGCAGACTTCTTTTTTGAGTTCCCTGTAAGCAGCTGAAGGTACAATATGGTCTTCATTGATCTGTTGTCACATTATCACAAAAATACTGCACATGTCAATAGTCTTATACATGTTTAATTAGACTCTTAACAATTCAAACTGAAGATATATATATATGTATATAGTTTTTCATCTTATGGCTATAGACTATTCTGATTGTGTGTTGGCGCATGTCAAATGTTCCTTTTCGTAGCTCCACCTACATGTGAGGGAACCGCAGGTGGAAGTAGCAGAGCCGGAGCAGGCTGCGTTTCCTCTTGTCCGTCATGCTGCTGCTGTTGCTCTCTGTCCGTGACGCTTTGGTCCGGCCTCTGGCTCTGTGCTCCGCTCGATCGTCCGAGCGCAGGCTCCGAGACCAAGTGCGGCTCACACTACGGTACTTATCCGGTTGATAGGCTTGGATTTGGAGCTGCCCCCGGTACCTGTCGCCCCAGCCCCCGTCACCTGCGGCGCCTGCTGAGGCGGCCCGGGGTGCTGGGGGGGGTGAGGGGAGAGAGGGGTAAGAGGGGTAAGGGGGGACGAAGGGGGGGGTAAAGGGGAGTGCGGTGGGGGAGGGGGGATAGAAGAAAGAGGAGGGTACTGGGGCAGATACTGGCCGGCGGACGCTGCGTGATGTGCATTCACGGTAGCGGAGGGTAGGTTGTGGGGCAGGGTGCCGAATATGAAGTGTGTTTGGTGGTTGGAGTGGGTGCCCGGGTGTGGTGTGTGCACGTGTCCGGGGTGGGTTTGGGAGTGTGCGTGGGGGTGCGGGTGGGAGTGGGACAGGGTGAGTGGAGGCTTGGTACCAGGGCCGCCTCCCCCTCTGACTGAGTGTGTGGGCTGCACGTGGTACAGGGCCAGGGGGTTCTGGGAATGCTGGGAGTGAGGAGAAAGGGGCGGGGGACAGCCCACCACCATGTTTCCGAAGCGACTCTGTAGCCCATGCTGGGATAGCTGGGAGAGATGGGCCAGCTGAGGGTGCGGGGTAAGCGGCGGTGGGCCGAGGGGGGGCCGACAGGGTAGCGGGCCTCTCTGTAAGGTAAGAGGGGAAACTCCTTGTAAAGGTGGAAGGATAGGTTGGACGTGGTAACGATGGTGATGATAGTAAGGTGGAGGTGGCTGCACGGTGTTCGCGTGACAGTACTGTGCGTGCAGCGCTTGAATCTTGGTAGGCCCCCCCTCTAGTTGGCACAGCGATGATGGGGAGTGAGGAGGGGGCCCCCCTGTAGTCGGTGGGGGGACAGGTGCGGGGTACGGTGGCCCCGGTGGAATAAGGGGCCCAGGTGGTTTGGCGCGCTTGCTGCCGAATAGTGAGCCCAGGAAAGAGCCGCTGTTGTTGCTGCTGCTCCCCCCAGGGCCGCTCCCCGCTCCTGCTCTCTCTACACTGCTGGAGACTCCCCCAACTCCTGTCCCAGCAGTGGTATGTTGCTGCCCCGGCCCACCCCCCACCCCCGTTCCGGGGCTCAGGATGGGGCGGTGAGGCCGGAAGTCTTCTGATCCATAACATCCAGTGACAACCCCAGGCACTGCATAACGCTGGTGCGGCTGTGGGCTGCTAATGACAGAGCCCTGGGAACATACACAGCAACATATACTCAGCAATACTCTATTGAACCTCTGTAACCACAGACAAAACAGGACAAAGACATGCCAAAACAATAACATCAAGTACAGGCGAACAATACATTACACAACAAAGCATGCGTGAAAAGATTTGATTTAAAGGGGGGGGGGGGGGGCAGCTCTAGTAGCGAAACAGAGCAACATCTTGAAGACTTACTTCCATGGTACTGTCCAGAGAACCAACACTGTTCCTGCGACCACGCTTCCCTGCTCCCCAGTAGGAAGAGGAAAGTTAGCAAAAGCGAAAGATTGCATAAGGCAAAGAACGAGAACCTTTTAGGAAGGTGCAAAGATATATTTACAGCTGACAGAAGTACCAAATAATTATCATTAAACCCATGGTAAAAAGGAAACATATACAGTCCATGATGCGTGTTGGCTGTAGCTGTCTCACCTGTGTCGGAGAGGTCCCTGAGAGATGAGCTGAGTGCGGTGCGTTTGAGGCCCTCACCCATTGAGCAGTTATCATCAAAACTGGTTCTTCCTAAAGAGCCATTGACAACTTCACCTTTAAGGCCGACACCACCCACTACATTTCCAGTCAGCAGGCTTGGGCGCATTACACCTTTCTGTTTTTCCAACTCAGCTGTTAAACACAGGATGTAACAGAGATTCAAGTAAAATGTAAACCAACTCCATCCCACACATTTTCTCAGATAAAAGGTATACACAATATTATACACTGCAAACACAACATAACTCCAACAATTACAGTTTTTGTGTATTAATACATATAATGTAAATAATATATATTTCTTTTGTACATATTTACCACATATTTATAAGATGCAAAACTAAAGCACAATTTCTTTTAGGCTTTTTATGTTCCCTAAAAGCCTAAAACTGGAAATTTGAAAAACAAACACAAAAACTTTTCATGTTACAATTTTTTTTAACCTATTTTCTTTATAAACACTGCATTTTTCTGCAGGGCAACTTTAACACAAGAAAACTACAATCTACACTTGCACCACTAGATGCCGCCCTGAGCACACTGTGTCCTGCTTACATTCCACTCTGTATTTCTCCATCTCCTGCACTTCAGCGATGCTCTCCCTGAGGTCGCTCACAAAGCGAGTGCGATCTTGCTGACTGGGTGCCATAAAGACAATGAGCACCTTTCTTTCTCCACCCAGGACAGCTGAGGTCAGACGTA
This sequence comes from Rhinogobius similis, assembly GCA_019453435.1. Lineage (NCBI taxonomy): Eukaryota > Metazoa > Chordata > Actinopteri > Gobiiformes > Gobiidae > Rhinogobius > Rhinogobius similis. The sequence continues at coordinate 25,802,326 of CM033624.1, read as the reverse complement.
TACCATGAGGGTAATCTGATGAAGGGAAAAAAGATCATCAAAATGTGTCTAACATTTTATAGACCCAACCCTTCTTACAGTCTTACATGAGTTCTGGAACATGTGCACTTGCATCTCAACCAAAGGGAAAGATTGTCTGAAACTGTAGGTCACTGAGGTTTTCTTCTTCTGGAATATTTTAGTCACCTTTGGAATGAAAGAAAGAAAATAAACAGGTAAGAAAGTTGGGTTTCAGATAAAACTACAATGTGTGTTTCATAAGAGAAATTGTTATTATGGAAACTTTGTGACGTGATTAAATAGATAAAGCAAGATAAGAAAAAAATCATAAAAAATAACACGTTTTAACATTTTTATGAAAATACTATTATCAAAACAAGAATACTGATTAGTGCCTTCCATCTGTGACTGTGACAAAACACATTGCAGTCTGAAATCAGCCAGATTGTAAACCCCTCGTAGCGTAACACAACTGACTCACCACCAGGAGGTCGTTGAACAGAAAGACCTCTCGCTGATGCACTCCTGTCCTCTGAGGCCGGTTTGGGTCGGGCACTTCGTAGAGTTGGCAACAGCACACGAGTCGACGATGTGGAAGAGAAAGCACCTAAGCACACAAGAAAGACACTGAATCATGTGGAAGTAAACATGACTCTAAAATTAACAGTCCCACAACACTAATTGCCAGTGGTGGAAAGAACTTGGAATATGTATTTATTATGAATTTAACTTGTATTTAATTTGTTTTTAAAAATGGATATTGTAGCTCACCATTACCGCAACTGTGGTTAACAATAGATCAGGTTCACATGAAGTATTCTAATATAGTCTTTAAATTGAGCTAGAGGGTAGGCCAATTCTGTAGAAAACTTTGCTGTTTAACTGTAAAAATGTCAGATATTTTCTCTATAGGAAAATAATAATAAAATAAAACTGGCATAAACTTTAATGCTGTACAAACTATGGTGAAATTATATTATTTTTCTATTGAGGCAAAAAGTAGTTATTCAGTCACAAAAGATGTCATGGTTGTCGAATGACTTTTGGCCACTAGAATGATGATATTTAGGAAAATATGTCAGTAACCTTCCCCAGTTTACAACAAAAAAGCAGATTATGCACTTTTCCGGACTAAAACAGAGCAAAAAATTTGAAGGTTACTTGTGAGACAACTAATGCAAATGGATAATCAAAATGTTTTTACAGCAATAAAAAGGAAGATAAATTAATGACACCTTTCTCAGATAAATAACAGGGCTTTCTACCAGGATCTGTGTGCACATCTGAAATTGCCGTGGTTAAAGATTAATTAGATTCTTTTTGTGGGAAAAGACAAATTAAACTATCTTTTATATTGAAACTGAAAGGAGCTATTATTGTAATGAAAACTGGAAAGTCGCATGGTGTAGATGGCTTTCCAGACGATCACTATCAAAAATGTATGTGATCATTGCCCATTCTTTTGAATATGGGACATTTTCTCGGGCTGTAATTTCACTCATAACAAAATGTGACTTGATAGACCCGGCCAACATTGACTTATACCTTTTATAAATGTGGATTGTAAAATATTTGCACACTTACTGGCATTAAGATTAGAAGCTGTGCTGCCACAAATTATTCATAAAGATCAAGTTGGATTTGTCAAGAACAGATCATCGGCTGAGAATATGAGGCGACTATTGCATCTTCTTTGGATGAGCAAAAATGCTGCAGCTGCGATATCCCTTGATGCCCAGAAAGCTTTTGAGTTGAGCTTTTTGGTTGAATGGGAATTTTCATTCAATGCTCTGTCCAAATTTAGCCTGAGCGATAACTTTTGTACATGGATTAGAATCAGGGCCAAAAGCTGCTGATATAATAATAAACCATAATCTTACTAATTCTAAGTGAGCCTGTTATCCTTTTTTCCATCAATGTACAGATATATTTAAAAATTGACTTTATGTTGTTGCTGTCTACCAATGGCATTTGCAAAGTACTGAGGGAGCTACAATGCGCACTGGCTTTTTTCCCACTATGACTCTTTCCACAGCTTGCACTTGGGACACATGGTCGTCATTCGTCCGGAGTTCCCATTTCTGTATCCGCTGGTAGATTCCAACAAGCAAATCTCTCGGGATATCTTGACCATTGTCTACACCTTAGGAAAAAAGCATTGAAACAGATGAACTTTATAAAGACAACGGCAAAATATCAAGACAAATTTTGACAGAAATCCTTAATCACCTCTGAGATTTTTGATAAAATCGTCAAGCTTCATCTTCCTCTCTGCTTTTACGTTTGGACTGTACATGTCTGTATTGAGCAGGATTATGGCAAAGGCCAAGATGAAGATGGTGTCAGGGTTTTGAAACTGCCGGACGAGGGTTGGATTGCACACACAGTACCTCTGACTGCAAGACAGAAAGCATAATATATTTAAAATATGTAGCAAGGAAAACCCATCTGATTTAATTATATGAATTGTTTCAGATTCTAAAATGTAATGTATCAAACCCTCAGATTATGCAGGATTGATAGAGTTCTGGACTAACCTAAATGCTTCTACGAGTCTTTCCACTTTCTGAGCTTCTCCTTGAACTTTGATCTGAGCCTGGAACTTCCGCAGAGCATCGTCGAGGTCCATTCCTGAGAAATCCATCTCATCCACCACACAGCTGTAACACAGAGGGCACAGTCACCTTACAGCATCCCCCCCGAGACGCAGACACACTCAGGGAGCATATGGACCATAAGTCATGTCATTACAAATAATTTATAGTATGTGGGAGTAAAGGTCAAGGTGGCCAAGGCTGATGTACTTGCCTCTATTTGCTCTAGTATACACACTGGGTAAAATATAGTAGTTGTGCGTTGAATGGATCTCACAATTCCAGTTTCAGCGTGTGCATACTTACTCTAAAACATCTTTGTTGAACTGTTTTTGTCGATTTCCCAGAAACTCTCCAATCATTTGTCGACTTAGACCTTTCCGCTCCAGAATAAAGTGAGCAATGCCAACGGGAGTATCAGATACAAACCCCCTTTCTATGAGGTACTGGATCCCTTTCTCTGGCTTCCTGTAGAATTAGAATCTGTTAAAATACTGTGTTCCAAAAGAAGTAGATGCTCGTAATTGTAGGTTAGTGCTTATGTTTAACATCTTACTTGTTGAACAGATTAAGACCGATGCGATACTGTCGTCTCTGAACGACGTCACTGTTGAAAGGCGGAGAGTCCCAGCTGTGGCGGCTCTCTCTTTGATAGGTCTGTTTGCCCAGGGGTGGGAGGGGTTCCCGCAGGCTGTCCTGCGACGAGGAGCCAGAGCTGCAGTTGACCGTCTCATTGGAGTTTGTGGTGGAGTTTAGCGAGTCATTGTCCCCATCTGAACAACAGGGTTGCTCCAAACCACCAGGGGGCAGCACAGTGGAGGACGAGGAGGACAGCGGTGTGGTGGGGGGCTGCTGAGGAGAGGAAGAGGAGGAGGGAGTGTCGGGGTACTGGTGGTGGTGGATGGGGTGGTGGTGATGGTGGTGATGGGCCACTACCTGGTGAGGGATATGTGTGGGGATGGGCCGGCCCGTGGGCCGTGTCTGGCCCTGGGCGGCAGCTGTCGATGAGGGACGAGTTCCTGTGCCCGGGGAGTGTTTGAGGGTTCCCTGAGGGGAGCCTGCCCCGACCCCAGACTCCTGTTCATAAACCAGCTGCCGGCTCAGCGAGCCGCGGTCGGAGCGGTCGCTCATGTCCACAGAGCTGTCGCTGGGCGGTTCAATGGTGAGCAGAGGCAGATGTGCTCCTCTCAGCCTGTAGTCACGACACTCTGTGCAGGGCGTGCTGCGACGGCTGTTACTGCTCCCTCCCCCCTCGGTGTCCCTGCTGTCCTCTCGTCCCCCCACGCCTGTCCCAGGACCCCAGTACTCTGTGTCTGTGCTACTGGGCGCTCGGTCCAGGGATAGAGGGGAGGAGGGCATCCCATCATCCATGTACAGTGTGACATCACTGTATGAGGTGGCGGTGCTGTCTCCATGCATGCTCAGTCCTCCCCCTGGGCCTCTGGCTCTGTCTCCAAGCCCCCTCTGAGAGGATGGGTTACTGCTGCTGCTCCAGACACACTCCCCAAAGTCCTCGCTCAGTCCCCTGCCCTCTCGGCTGCCCTCCTGCGAGTCATTGCGACCCGTGCGACAAGTCAGAGCATCATCAATAGAATCAGCCAGTGACTTCACCTGCACAGAAGACAAGATTCAAGAGTAAGAAACACTGATCAACACATTTTCTGTGTGTAAGCAAAAAGTGTAGCTGATAACAACTGTAAAAGAAGTATACAGCTGGCAGATCTATGATAGTTCCAGTACCTGCTTGGAGAAGGAGTCCTCCAGGTGTGTGTAATCTCCAGGGCGGTCAGCGTCTGGGGAGTGAGGAGGGCCAATAGCCACACTGTGGGTGAAGTTGGTCTGTGTTTGCGCCTGTTGCTGTGGCTGGCGCTCGTCAAAAGAGTACTGCAGTCTCATATTGGACAGGATGATGCGACGGGTCATGCGACTCTCTGAGGCTGAGCTTCGGAGACGCTCAAAGTTCTTGTTCATGCGATACTGTCTGAAAGCCGTCTGAATTGTGCGGGCGGCTCTGCGACTTACAAACGAGCCTCCGTACTTTCTCTCCAACATTTCCACCTGTAACAGCCCCATGTTCAGAGAACTGTAATGTAAGATATGCACATTTTCACTGTGTACCTTTTTATCTTGCAGATCTGTTGAAAGCTCATAACTGTCTGAGAGAGCCTTGCATCTCTTGTTCTCCTCCTCCTCCTGCTTGCGCAGGGCCAAACTGGCCGGTTGGTGGCGCGTCCGCAGCGCCCAGGCCAAGCTGGCGGAGTTGGAGGTGGACACACATGTGGAGCCCCTGGAGCCTGGAGCAGTGCTGTCGGTGAAGCGCTCAGAGCCGCGCAGGTACGGAGACTGACCGAACGAGCTGTCTTTGTGGGCGCTGGAGTCTGGACACTGAGAGTCTCCTTCCACACTGCGAGAGAAACATGCTGTCAGAGCAGTTTACTGCAACTGTAAACTGTAGGATGGATTATTAGAAACTTACATGTACAGTTTTGAGCGGTGAGGAATTAGCCATTTCTTTGTGGAGGGCATGATTACAATTTTTATAAAATAAGCTGAATGTTATTTAAACTTTAGCCCAGTCATTTATAAAGAACCAAAAGAAATAAACATGCGATCTTTATCTAGATGTGCGGACCCAGCAAGAGTTAATATACCACAAGTTAATCCACAGATTGTCCAACATGTGAGCAACATCACTTTCACTATTTTTTCAGCTTGTCACACACACAGCTACTGGAGCCATTCGAAGAATTATCTGTCTGAAATTCACTTCGCAACAAACCAGCAACTCAGCTCTGACAGGAAAGACCTGGTTGTTATGGTAACTGCAAGTGTAAATAGCACCTGTAGCCTCAAGAGCTTCACAAAACACAGCAATTATCACATTCTGCCACATTTACTGTCACTTACGGTTTTACTTTGGAATGCTATTGCATAAGAAGGAAAACAAGAATAAATGTTGGCAATATTTGGCATAAAACTCCAAAATCAGTCCGGTTTTAGATACCATCCAAAAATAATCCCTTTCAAAGTGTGTGTGGTAGTGAGAGCAGCTAAAGTCACAAACTCCAGCCTACATTTCCTCCTTGTATAAGCCGCACCCCTTTACTCAGAAGTGCCCAGCTGACCTCCATAAACCCATGTGGAAATAACAATGTGTTGAAGACATCAACTTTATAAAAATAACCCTATTGAAATATATACTTCTGTGAAATGCCTGAAGAGTCTCAAGGTATCTAAGCAGTTAATTGCTGAGACTAGACATTTTGTTTTCATTTAGCAGAATAGAGCTTGACTGTACAGTGCAGTTTGTTGACAGGATATCCTGTGCCTGATTTTTTTCTCCACTTCGGACAGGTCCATTATTCTGCACATGAGTCACTGCTTCACTTCAATTGAGAGGCACCAAGAAAGCACAAACGCTACTTCAAAACAATTTTACATCCGATATAAAAAATACAATGTTGTTTTGTGTTTTCATAGGCCTACCATTTAGACAAAATCATGTTTTAACACTTTTATTATCATCATGGGACAAGTAAGGGGTTACATGGAGTAATTTCTATTCTTAAAGGTGCACTATGAAACTATTCTGGAGGAGGGTCTGCTATTACTTTGCCTGGAATGTTCCACAGCATGGCATCAATCTATCTCCATGGAGACAAGCAGGTGATGCCACCAAGCCACGTTACAAAAATACATGTTAAAAATACATGTTATTCAATGTATTCTATTGGCAGTACAAATAAGTAAATATGTTCAATGCCATACTGTGAACGATTCCAGGCAAAGCAATAACATCTCCATGGAGACAAATGTTACATATTGCACACTGAAGAATAGAAACTAGTCATTGTAACCCCTCATTTATCAAAGAGCGGTCCATCCAATGTTGAGAAGAGAAGCGTTAAATGTAATTCTGTCTAAATGTGTGGATATGAAAACATGGAACAACATTAAAAGGCAACACACTCTCCTCCAGAAAAGTTACATACTGCACCTTTAATGTTCTATTTTAAAAGTGCAACTTGATGTTTGCTCTAAAGAAACATACACTTGCTTTCACCTCAAAGCTCTAACCAATAACAATATAAACCACAAATGATGATGATACACTTGAAACAACAATATAAAGTGGCACAGACATAACTTTTTGGCCCCTGAGAGATTTGACAAGACAGTGGGCAAATAGGAGGGCAAGAAGACTCATAGAAGACCCTGGAATCCTAACGTTGTATGTGTGCAGAGATCAAACCCATGGACCATCGTGCAGCACAGAGAGTTTTTTATTTATTTTTTAAGTTTGTAGCATTATTTATCATTCCTCCTCCTCGCCTCCTTAAATAGAGGAGCAGAGCAGAGGGAGGGGGTTGCTTGGTGACGGTTGCTGTTGGATGTTCGTGGGCGTTAGGATGAGTAGTTGCTATGACGATGTATTGACTGTGATCATCATAGTGGTGGTGGGTGTTGAATATGCTCTACAGGTTGTGTGAATGGTGATTTGCACATTACTTTTCTTGCTATGAAAACATTTCAAAGAACCTGAATATAACTGTTATAAAAGGTGGGGAAAATGCCAAAAAAATGAATACATTAACCACAATTATTTTGATTTTTACCACAATTTCTTTACACTTTACAGTTCTACCTTGAAGTAGTAATTAATTAAATATATTTTTCTTTTGACAGTGAACAACTTTTACTGTTAATGGCTGTAACTTACTCAAAACGTGACAAAGACTGATCAATAGGGGGAGTAAGCACAAAAAAATTAACCATCTTTCAGGGTTGCCAGATAAGATCACCACTGGGTTTGATCACGATTCATTTAATTGGTATTTTCTCGCCTCTAATTGTAGTTACAAAGGTTTTGACCAACTCTAACTGAATACAAAGAAAAATAGTTAATCTGTTGTGATATTTTTGTATGAAGAGAAATTAACTGCTCTTTTAAAAGAGTTTAGAGTAGCTACAAGTCCACCGGGTAAACAAGCCGCGGACTCAACATGACAGTAACTTCCTGCCACTCATATTACAGGAACAGATGGTATTTTGATTTGATATGAGCCCCATAAAAACAACTGGAGATCATGCCATGCAACAAGTCTGCTTTCATGTTAGGCCAACCTTATAATGTGATTCTGTAACTACGTGAAATGCAGCAAATTCTCTCAAAGTTTTATGGATCCACATCAAAATAAGGTTATGGCAAGGACACATGCACAAACCAGGCGTTAATTAATGACCATTCTGAGGTGAAGTATAAAAATCTGGCACCTGTTAGTGGGTGGAATATATTAGGTGGTGAGTGAACATTTTGTCCGCTAAGTTCTTTTGTTATAAGAAGAAAAATAGACAAAACGGTCAAAGGATTGTAGAGCTCTGTTTGGCTTCTTGCAATATCCACAAATTGAAGGCACAATGGAATACAATAGATACTGGGTGAAGTGCATGCAATTTCTCTGGATTACTGAGATGTTTTTTGGAATTTGAAGCAAATCAAAATCCAATTGTTTCAAATTGTCCGTGATCGACCGTTACAGCCAATCCTTTGTCAGTAAAAAGCTAAAAAGCAGTGTTTTGGAGCTAAGACTTTGGACAAACAAATTGGATTGTTTTGTGTGTTAAATAGCACTGGTTCAATACATGTCTTGTTTATGTGCTCTATGTACTCGAGATTTTCAAATTGTAAATTGTGAGGGGGAAAAAAATCATAATAATTTTAGAGATTATTTGCCATTTGACACCCAGAACTATAGAAAACACTGTGCGCTTTTGTTGCATTTGGCTGTGTATTGGCAAGATGATCATTACATAGAAACTAAACTAACAACCCAAAAAACCTTTTGCGGACATGCACATGTTAAGGAAGGTTTAAAGACATTTTTAATAAAACATCAACCACCATCAACCAGCAACCTTGAGGTCTTGGGCTATTTGATTCAGCAAAAAAGTAAGTCAATATATTTTTTTCCTCAGAACATAAACAAGACTGACTTTTAATCCGTTTAAGGTAAAAACTTATCTTAACTTCCACCAGAATCTAAGCAAATCACATGTCTTCACTGCAACTCCTCTCCTCTTAAACTCCCCCCAAGTCAATCACTGACAAATACAAACCATTAAAATTGAATGAATTGCACAACCCTTCAGAGGTCAAAATGTCACACTTGATTATGTTAACGACGCTACAAGCAACTCCACATACTGCACATTTTAAACACACAGATCAACCGGTGACATAACGTGTGCTTCCTACAGTTTTCACTTTTGCCTCGGGCGGCTGTCGAGCTGGAGAGAGCGGTGAGATACAACGATAACGAGTCAAAGTTAGTTGTATAAAACATGTGGCCATTTCACAGCTGGCATCCACAGCTTATTACTTATGTAAGATAGACTTCCTCTGACAGAATATTCCTCCGCCAGTGCCAGGGAGAGCTCTCTCTGGGGACTGCCTCGTAAAGACCAGCCCACTGCCTCAAAACATTTAATTAGCGCTTTAACAGATGGTAAGATCGTAATAAACAGCTAAGTGTGAGCAGAATGGAGGAGATATTGACAAGATGGAGGTATGAATGAGCGCTGTAAAGTGTGGAGAGGTGCCCCCTGGTTTGTTCTCATATAATATTGATGTCGTGGAGTGTGCAGGAGCAGTGGTGGTCCGACTGCTCCTCTGAAACAGCAGCGGGGCTCCGAGGCCCAACCCACAGCGTAATTACATCGACCTCACCACCTATTTCTTGACTCGTTTCCTCATGACCATTGACCGACAATAGTTATTAAAGGGTTAGATCAAATTTTTTTTATCTCGAGTACCCCATAAACTTTGCCTCACACTCAGAGTACCCCTTAACTTGCGTTTCAGGCAAATAAATGGGTTTAAAAGTCGCATTTTGTCAATTATTACGATTTTATTTTTGCTTTAATTATATTTATGGTCCAAGATACTCTAAAAAGATGTGAAATTTACAACTAATAACACTTTTCTATTCAGATCAAAGTACATTTTATCTTCTTTTAAAACCTGAAACCATTCCAAGTACCCCCTGGTAACTGCCTATGTACCTCATGGGGGCCTCATGTGTACCCCGTACACTGGGTTAGACGACAAATTTCATTTGTAAACATGATTATATTGAAAATTGTACCAAACATTTTGCCTGTTTGTCTTCAGTTTGACAGCTTTTGTAATGTTTATAATGTTACTTCCTGGTTGGACATGGGCAGCAAATATGGTAATGCCACAACTGTTACCGAGCAACCATTTTGAAAATAAGGGCCAAAATTCATAAAAATTACACAATAGTTAAGATTTAATAATAATATTTATACCTGATAACAACTTTATTTTGCTGAATGACCGTTTAAACTGTCGAAAAATTGTGTCAGTTGTGTGTAAATGATCGTTGTGTATTTTCAATGACATCACAGAGGGATTTTGTTTTAGAACTCAGCACTACTTCCTGTAATTTTTATTTTTCAAATTTTCTTCACAAACTGACACTTCACAGATGCAAAACTATAATAAATAATTGCCACCGGTGCGCAAAATTAATATCTCAATATGCTTTTGGAGTATCTTTTTTGTGATTGTAATTAATTGTATTTTGTAAATATATGTATTTTAATTTGTGTATTGATGTGCTGTAATCTGCATATAAATGTTCTAGTATGCTAATAACAATATTCATAATAACCTATATTATGTCAGTCTAACAGAAATGTGTCAAAACATGTCTTTAAACATATTAGTTAAGGTTTAATTATCAGATGAATGTGAAATTATTGTAAAATGAATCACAAAAGCCCAGAAATATCACATTATTCCATATTTTGAAAGTTTACAACAGAACATTTTTCATTTTTATTTTTAATCAGCTCCTGTAGCATTTTTTTTTACTATGAATGTTATAGTCGATATTCACATTTTGCATCTTATAAACTACATGAATAATTATTAGCTACATTTTTAATATATTGTTATTAAAAAGTACAAAGAAATATTACTTTATACTCATGTTTGTATAATAAGCAGAAAAATAGACAAAGTGTTTGAATGATTTTCAAAACTGTGGACCAACTGTTAGGCTTCTTCCAGGGTCAGTATCCAAGAAAGATACTATGGTAAAAAAACAACAACAATAAATCTATCTTCAAAACAGCATTCAGTATAATATTGATAATTTCATTCCAACATGTTATATTGCAATAATTTGTCTTTCACTTTCAGACATCTATGACATTTAGATTAGGTGTCTGACACTGTTTGCTGCCAACAGTGAGGAGTGAAGCATTTTGAATTCTAAAATACCTGCATAACGTGGCAGTGGGAGTTTGATTTTTCATAATTAAGGCAACACAATCACAGAAATGATCCGTGTGATTACTGGATACACAGGAGCAATTCCCTGTTTCAATTCCTTACAGCGGTGAAACCAAAGCGTTTACGTCACCAAAAAGGAACTACTTAAACATGCACAGTGTTCATGGGAGTCAGAGTGATGAAAAGCTAGCACTGTTGTCATAGCAATTAACAATTCAAAACAAAAATATTATATCTTTTGAATGGCGAGAAGTCCTCAAGACGTCATCTACTATATACAGGAAGCTAGAAGTCCAAAAAATGTCTTTAAAGCTGCACTCAGTGACTTGAAGAGTGGATTGCAGTGCTAATTTCATCATCTAAAACTTTTCAGTGTCACAGACTCAAACCAGAGCTGACGCAAACTCTACGCCCAAGAACTTGTCTGTACATATTCATGAAGCAATTCAGTACAATTCCTCATCATATCTTTTCTGGTTGACTGAAACTATAATAGATTTAGTCGACTAATGTGGCGCTTCCACACTAGTACAAGTGTAGCTGTAGCAGAATATGTGTCCTTTAAATAAATAGGTGATGCCACTAGATCAAGTTAAAGGTCAAATCTGTGGAGAGACGACATTCACAAATGAGTGCAGGTTTTTCCAAGGTATTTTTCAATCCATAAAACATCCAAAATGAAACAAACGCAGACGTGTTTATGCCATACCGTGGAACATTCCAGGCAAAGCAATAACATCTCTGTTATGAAAAGCAGGTGGCATATCCTAAATCGCTAAAGTTACACAGTCCTTCTTCTGAAAACACCCTTCAAACTCACCTCCAACAACAAAAAGGATTACACAACTCTATTCATTTAACTGTCAAATACATAAACACAGAAGATTATCAGACAAATAAAAACATCCCAAAGCCTGAAATTTAGTCAAAAACCCTGAGGCGTCCCGGCTAATCAGCGTAAAATGTGATTAATTTGCAGTTTGATTGGGATCAGCAATTATGCGTCAGGAAAAAGATTAGAATCTGTTACAAGTGCGCGAACAAAGCTTTCTCTCAATGTTGCGCTCGTCCAAAACAGACAATAACATCATTCACGGGTGGGAATGTTTCAACGCCAACACGGTGGCCATTTCGCCGTCCAAAGAAGTGACACATCGCTGACAACTCCCTCTGACCCTGCAGTTTTTCATGCCACAAATGAAAAGATAAGAAAGAGCATGTTGTGGAGATAAAAGTGTGGCAGTGTTTTGAGAGCTCCACCTAATCTGATCCGTGCCACTGAGGCAGAGAAATCAGGATGAAGATAGGACTTATATATACAGTAGACAAACAACCATGCACTTTCCGCTTCCAATAAACTCGTAACGCTATTACACCTCGAACCTATTTGTCATCTTTTGTCAGCGGCACATAATGGAGAAGGTGCTGTGTTTTAGATTGCACTGTTGCTTATTGCCATGGCGCCAACCATTTACAAGGAAACAGCTTTTAATTGAGTTTATCAAGTAATCATTTCCTCCTTTTGATAATGCACTGTCATGTCCTCAGAGGTGATATGGTGTAATTATATATTATGAAATCAGTGTGAGAGGTGTCATGTGAATGGTATGTACATGAGCCACAAACTGTCAGCACATCTTTATTATCCAATGGTATAAATCACTTCAATTAGTAAAGAATGGTCCCATTTAGAGTCACAGGTTATGACACCAGAAAAAATACAAACCCGGCCCAGTTTAGTTCATTAGAGTTCAGAAAATTATACATCTAGTGTCAGAATCAGATCAGAATTACTTTTATTCATCCTCAATCGGAAATTCTTTTTGTTTCAGAAATGCAACTGACCAGCAGAAGAAAATAGAGGTTCAGAATAAGACACAAATAAGGCTAAACTTGTTCAAAATTACAAACTTAATTGAAAAATCTCTATCTCAATAGAATAAAGAATAACTTAAAACAGATCTGTATCATATAATTCATACTAAACCAGGACAATCCCTTTAACTACACAACAATTCATATAAAACTACTACTACATACCACAGTTACAACTGCTATCTAAATTCTTATTGCTCATACGAAAGTTACAGCTCATATATTGTACAAAAATAACATTGTAACTGCTGCTATTACTACAACCAATTTTACGTTCTCTCAAACATTTACTTACTATTTAACATTTACTTACAACTTTATTTAGACTCTCAAAGAATAAAGTTTCTATTTTGTGAAACCTGAAAGTTTGGAAAAGGTTTGAACTCTTTTGGTTTCACTTTACAGCAAAAGCGCAATGAAAATACCTTCCTTCGTCAATTTCCAACGACATCTTGATCCCTGGTTCATGAAAATACCCACTGTCGTCGTCAGCACATCCCAAAATGTACTCAAATGTGTTCTTACCATGGCGCTAGCCCCACACGCTGTGAATCCACGCTCTCTCTCTCACACAGTCGCACTCCAAAGCTGCACAGGCCACATTCTTGACAGTCTTTTGACAGCTCTGAACTTCCCTCACCCGGCCTCGCTCCTGCGCTCCTGCCCCCAGAACGTCTATGACACGCACTCCTGTTACGTAACGACAACAAACAAGTCGGTCGATTGAAAACAGATGATTGAGCTTCATTCATTTATTGAAATCGAGGAAGGGAAGACAGACGTTTTATTATGAAGGTGCTTATGAGTCAAGAGTGCATTTTTTGTAAACAAGGCATGAACACCTGTAAAAGCAAACATGTAAAAGAGTATATTTTTATATTTTACCAGTTATTCGTCCCTGATAATTGAGCTTTTGCATAGAATATTTGCATGCTATTCAGAAAAACGTCCACATGATTTGCGCAGAAACAGAGTGCCATTTTGGTTTTAGAGCATTATCAATATAATTGTAAAAATGTGTTTCATTTTTATACATTAGTATTTTAAAACCTTTCTTGCCTGGATTATGTTTTTGGGGGTGACTCATGAGATGGTACAAAATGGAGCAGTTCTTATGTTGACTGTAACCAAATACTTTGTTAAAACTAAATAAATTCTAAGACTATTCAACAAACACATAATACATAAATGATTATAGCACACACACATTGGTAACAACTTAAACTTACTATATTTATCTCTGAGCTTGTTGGGTTTTGTTGTTGATGATACAGGAAAGTAAAACTGGGAAAAAGGAGGAACATACTTTGCCTTTAACCGATTATAAAGATAAATACAAACACTACGCACATAAATATGTCCTGTATTGTTCCAGTTTGAGGCGTCATTTGCATAGATCACAAATACTGAGTACATTGGAAGTGACATGACTCAAGTTTATAAAAAGCTGAACAGTCATGAGCAGACAACAGTGATGCTTTATGACAGCTCCCTTTTAAAATAGCAAAGGACACAGAACGTAAGAAATGAGTGCATGAAATACATCAGAAAATGAGTAAGGAGTAAGTAGGAATGTCAAGATTATTCGGTTAATGGTTAATCATGATTACTCAGGGTACAATATAATCATAAGAACTAACAAAAAGCAAAAACTAAGCAATTTCAAGTCAATCTAATGCTTTTTTATAAGGCTGTATAGTCAATTTGTCTTTAAAAAGTGTTATTATGTTATTTCATAAAGGAGATCACAGATAGGAATGGTAATCTATGTATTTGACAATGTAAAGGAAGGAAAATTAACGATTTCACAGTTTCACACTTGCAAAATCGTGATATTTCTTCTTACATTAATTATAACAATTAAAATAATCAATATTGTGACATCCCTATGAGTTTACGTAACAAAGAATGAGGACTTTATGTTTGAGTTTGAAGAGTTGAGGTTGTTTTTGAACAGGAAGACGTGAGGTGTTGCAGCATTAGAACAGTTTTTTTTCACAGGTAAATGTTCAAGTCAACAGAGGGTCAGTGTCGCCCCCAGCTCAGCGCGAGGAGGGGCTACTGCAGCCGGAAGCAGAACAACAGAACTGATGGACTCGCTCCTCCTCAGCCTCTTCTCTGGAAGCAACACGGGACAAGACAGAGAGAAGAGAGAGGCCGGTGTAATACATGTCAAGCACAGAAAAAGCACACACTGTAGAGCAGGGGTGGACGATATCGACAAAAACTGACTGGATTCTCCTGAGAACAACTGTCAGGTCATAGTTTTGCAACGTAAATGTCTAGTTTGGAGTTCAAGTATGGCAGAAAAGGTGAATGGGCTCCAAGATAATACAGTATTAACACGTAATAGGAAGCTGAACATTTTAAATTATAATTAGGAAAGAAGGTGGGATTAAATAAGTTATGCTTCTTAAAGCTTTGTAGCCAATGTAGAGCATATTTTATTTTTGACCTGTGCTGTTTCGATGACATTATTTGTAATATGACTTGTGACTTTTGTTTGCATCTTTAAAATAAATGGTTTCATTCATGCATTCGAAATTGAGCACTAAAATTCCAAACTTAACTTTGACGGAAGAGAAAAGGCTTGATACTCACAGCCAAGATGATCAAAAACACTCTTTCATACAAGATAATGTAATTTTAAACAAAAATATTGCAGTGTGGTCATGAACTACATTTTGATAAAGAATGAGACCATACTAAAACTATTCAGGAAAGTTCTAACTTGTTCTGTTTATGTGATTTTTTGCAGTATCGATACTTGTTCAAACGATGATCTGGTTTCAGTATTGAATAGTATCAGGTAGGGATGACAATTGTGATAATTTATGTCACAATATAATCATAAGAACTAAAAATGAATAGTTGTGCAGCAAGAGTATTTTGATTTCAATATACACTCTAAAATGTCAAATTAATACTTTTTATCTGGTTGTTTAAGTGACAATATCATTACTTTGTTGTTCAGAAAGTTTGATTTTATAAAACTAGAAGTGTGAAAGAAAGCAAATTAAGGATTTCACAGTTGTTTGAATAATTGTAAAACCGTGATGTTTATTCTCATAATTATCATAACACTAAAATTTGATATTGTGACATGCCCAGTATCAGCGTATTGTTTTCTTTGACAACTCTATATACATCAATGCAGAAATATCACCTTACATACCCTTAACGGGAAGATTATGCTGAAAGTTTCTGTTTATTTCATTATCCATCAACTTATTTTGCAGCTTTTTTTCTTACACGATTAACTCAAAACATCAATTTCAGTATTATCCTTTAGGCTACATTGACAATAAATCGCCCACCTCTGCTGTAAAAAGCATACATTAACGTCATATCGGGGTGATGCCATTAGGGGGCAGTGTTGGGGCGTCATGCTCTGATGAAGGGTGCAGATGAGGAGGGGCGGGTGAGGAGCGGGTGAGGAGAATCAGCAGGTTCCAGTGACTCAGTGCCTCTCAGTCCCTCAGCTTATTGAGAACGACTGCTCCGTCTCGCTGTGTGAGTGAGGTGCCTAACTCCATCTATTTGTCACATCTACAAGTGTTAAAAGACGGATGAACAAGCACTCAGCGAGCAGCAGCCAGGAAATGCCACCGACAAAATAATGACATACATTAAAGATGCACATCCTGACAAACTTATTTCATTTTTGTGTTAACAAGCGCCACTCTAACAAATCCAGCGACCTCCAAATGCTGCTTACTTTGGGCCAGCAGGCATCGTTAATGACAGGAACTGCTAGTTTTTCAAAACGTGTGTGTACTTTTATGACGAGATAGCAACAGCATGAGTCTAGTTTTGAATTCAGAATCTAACTTAAAGTGCCTCTGACTGGTTGGACTACTCATGTGACTAAAATGCAGTTAAGATAAATATATTTCAAAGTTTACTAAAATACTTTACAAATTTTATCCCGGTTTAGCTCTTTTGTAGGTTTTTTATTTCACTTCCTGGTTGTAAATGATGACATCACGCTAGGAAATTACCATAGCAACCATCTGTACAATTGGGTAAAAACTCCTCTAATGTCACCGATGTTTTTCTTTGATAAATAAAAATACATGTGAACTAGGGCTGGGCGATATGGCAAAAAATTATAATCACGATTTTCTTGGGGCCAGATCATGATTTCGATTTTATCATGATTTGTGTTCACTTTGTTTTTTCTGTTGCCTTTAATAGAGCTGCACCATTTAGGAAAAACTATGTAATTGTGATTTTTCTGACCAGTTTTGCGATTGTGATTAGATTTTCTATTCAGATTCACGTTTTAAGCATAATTTTGTCGCTTTTAGTCACATTTTTGTCACATACAGTTGTGTTTGTTGTCATTAAGTGAGTCTTTGTCACTTTTAGTTGCGTTTTGGTGCATTGCGTTGATTTATTGCACTTAAGAGGTAAATAAAGTCATCTGCTCAGAGGCTACAGAGGCTAAACAACAGGAGACAGAGGAGAGAGAAACAGTCAATCACGATACGACGATGTCATAAATATAGCAGATTGTCACAGGGATGAGCTCACGATTTGATTTTTATCACCGTATCGCCCAGCCCTAATGTGAACACCTGTATTTTGTTGAATTAATGTGTAAAGGGTAAAAAAGTACTTTGTTTTGTAAATTACACATAGCCTTTGTCCCTAGTGTGATCTCATCAATCGTGTTTACTTCCTGTAACTTTCAACAGATTGTTACACTTTTCTCCACGGCTGCGTGATTCTTGTAAAACTATAATTTATATTGATAAGAGGCATTAATACAACAAATAAAGTCAACATTCAAAAATGATACAAATCTGTCATACATGGCACTTTAAGGTTTATCTAGAAATAATAACATAATAATAACCATAATAAATAACAGCATCACTTTGAACTTTGCCAGCATTTCTTTCCTGTATTCCACCAACGGTAATCCAACTTGTTTAGCCACTTTTTAGCCAATTAGCTTAGCCACATTCTCAGTTTGCTACTTTTTAGCCAATTAGCTTAGCCACATTCTCAGTTTGCTACTTTTTAGCCAATTAGCTTAGCCACATTTTAGCCACTTTTTCAGTTATCCACTCAGCTATTTTTGCAGCTTGATGACCTAACAATATCAGAGCATAAGCAGAGGTAGAAAGTGACTAATAATAACACATACACATCCTATAAGAGTAGATTGTTTTGGGTATATGCTCTTTTCTACTATTTTGAGTAGATTATTAAACACGCACTTGTAGCCTGCTTGTCACTGAATATTTTTCTAACCACACAACTGTAATTGGCTGCATTTAAAATGATTGGAGTTACTGTAAAAGTCACAATCGATCCCATACACCTCTGTATCTGCTTTCTTCTACACCTACAAACACATCACAGCTCTGTATCGCCTGCTCAGAGCTCAAAGATTATGCAGTGGATCATGGTTTGAAACAACTTTATTCAGTTCAGACTGTTTAGTAAGTCGGGTTTGGTATAAAGTACTGATCTAGTGCTGCTAAAACTGTGTTAAAAAGTAACAAGTAACTTTGAGTAGTACTTTTCATGTGTATATTTAAATTTTAGTTGTGTACAATTGCACAGGAGTAAATGGTTAGCCATGAAACTGTACTGAGGTCAAGCATGATATATTTGAATGACTTTTAAAGAAAATTTGTGCAGCGCCTGGCATTTGTCTCTAGATCTGAACCAGGATCTACAATAAGTTTACACCACAGATCAAAACCTTTTGTCCAAATGTGACCTGAATCAGATTTTTTCGTGACAGAGTGAAGGTTTTTTTTTTTTTTTTTTATGTGGCCCAGGCCAGTTTCATATATGGTGCTAAATTTGATTCAAATTTGATCCTTCGCGAAGTGACCGCAGTCACATTTATTCGACTTCTACAGCGCTTAAATTCCACAGGTGCCGCATTTATTTATTTATTGAAGTCCCGGCCAGACAATAGAAGTGAAGGAAGCTAGAAAGCACAAATAAAGTTAGGTTTAAACTTAAATGGTATTTTAGGAAAGTGGCACAAATAAAAAGCGATTTGAAGATGACTACTTTTTGATAATTGACAAATGGTGTTCTCCTAATGTGACAACAGCACATTGTCTGGTGGTTTTGTCCTCTTCTGCATCAGGCCACTTCAGGGCTGTGGCGTCACATTTATTTGCAATGTGAACTGCCTCTCCAGAAAAATCGAATTTGGAAAAAAAAAATCGGATTTGAGCATCAAGACCAGGGTGCCAGATTTTCAGAAAGCTACAAGTCCAAAACAAGTGACCCTGGTCCCACAAAAAAGTAAATAAAACAAGCAATTAGTTAAACATTGTGTGTAGCAGCTGAATGAGCACTAATGAGATGTGCATATTTTAATAGCTCAATTAACAATAATAATGGCTTTACGATGTGCATTATCTGTTAACAGCCTGTATTTCAAGCCATTACTGGGTCTATTATTGTGAAATAGACCTGAAAAAGGGCTAAAAAATCAGCCCTGACAAGCAGGGCAAGGCTAATCAATTGAAAGATTAAGACATCGGGATTGAGTCATGTCATGTTTTTAAATCAAGAGGTTCATAGCAAGTTCTCTGTCAGCGAAAACATGTGATTTGGAGCAGAATTTAGACTTTGGAGGAAGAATTTTGATGATTTTTTTGTGTTAAAATGACAACGCTGAAAAGATTGTATAGCTTATGTTCATGAAATCCTTATGAAATCATTACTAAAAGCCATTATGTCAAAAAAAGTGAAAGTGTCGATCAGGAACAAGCCAAAATAAATTTAATTTCCAAGTGAAGATGCCCAAAGTCACTATAAAGAAGCAGACTTGGCAACTCTAATCAAGACCTGCCGTGTGAACGTAGCTGGAGGATTAGTTTATGTCATGCAAGTATTATTTTACCTCTGACTGGTTGTGGATGAGGGCACTGGCAGGATGGCTGGGGGACAGATTTGGGTGTGTTTTTGGGAGTCTACACTTGGCCCTTACCTGTCCTCCCGCAGCTGGGTTTGGTCAGAGGGGCAGCAGTACTGATGGAGACTGGCAAAGCTGTGCACAGTCTGACTGGAGGGCAACACAGAGGCGCGGCCCGAGGATGAGGAGGGCGTGGAGGGGGCCGAGAGGGGCTGCCCCGAAAGTGACCGCGGCCGGACACTGACAAGAAGCAAGCAAAGCACACAGAAGACAACACATAAAGACATGGAAATCCAGGACACGGACGGACAGACAGACAGAGGCGGAAAACGAGAGAAAAACAGGAATAAAAAGGAAAGAGAGGACAAACATGAAGAGTTATTTCAGCGTGGCAGTTCAGACAGGCGCAATGAGAGCAGCACAGACACACACTGATAAGCCAAAACATTATGACCACTGACAGATGATGTAATTAATGGATACTTTAAAATTATTAAGGCGATGCAATAAATCCGTTTTTAATAAGATGCAGTCATCTCTAAAAGTAAATTATATACTTTTTAATTGATAGGTCTAAAGTCAACCTTCTGTCAGTAAAAACATGTTATTTGGAGCAGAGAGCAGACTTTAGAAGATCATCTTTTGTTTAAAATGGGAGAGATACTTTATGTTAAGGACATTTATACTGAAAGACATTTACTTATACAATTAAACCAAAAAAAAGATTGATCAGTATGAGGAAGAAAAGAAAAAAAAAAGAGTATTTCTTTCTTTCTTTTTCATATCAACTACCACTAATAAAGATACAGGTTTGTATTAGATTTGTATTATGTTAAATTAGTTTAAATGTCCATAACTAAAAAGTAAAGGTGTGCATTACTTATCTCCAATAAAATAACGGATAATAAATAGTTGTGTATACAAAAATAAGAATATCGAGTGTTTAAAGTCATTTTGGATATCAACCAAAAAGTTAGTCAGTAAAAACAGACATATAGCTCAACTTGTTCTTGTTTTACAGTTAATTTATGATGAGATTGTACAAAAATACATCCATATTCCTCTTGATTGCATTTCCCCACTCTCAGTCACACGCAAAAGTGATAACATAAGATAAGAAAAGTGATAAGAGCTGCCATGGGGCGCCAATTAACAAACCATCACCACCATCCAGTCACATTCACAAGGACATATTTATAAAGGCAATGTGGAGGAAGTGTGTGGCTCCAGGACACAACAACACATCCTTCTGTTGATACTTTGCTTAAACTGAGGTGAGCTGCATGGACGATAGTTACACTGTTACCATGGTGACGCAATGCACATATTATCAAACGCTGACAAAAGTGTATAAATGGTCTGGAAACTCAGGAATAAATGCAAAATTGATTAAAACAACATGTGTTCAATACGGTAAGTCTGTCACAACAACAACAATCGAAGGGCAATATATTGAAAATTAAAATATTGTAATATGCTATAATATATAAACTACTCTATGCCACTGACACAATAACACTGGAAATGCAGGAATCAGTAGTAGTCAGCAGTATTTTCTAAGTGAACACATTCTAAAAAACATGATCTACTAATTAAAATAACAGAATGAAACACTGAAGTGGTTAAGTTAGAATTATTAACGAGTCATATATGTTAATTATTCAACCCTTAAAAGATCAAATGTTCAAAAGTGCGTAGAAAAATTTGGTCAGCAACATATTGTCTCTACGGGAGGCGACAAGTGTTTACTCTTTGTACCTTTTATGAACGCAGAAATGGTTCACTTATGCACAAATGGCAAATACATTTCTTGAATCTTGAATGTTGGGCGAAAGGTGTCGGTTTTTATCATCTAACATCTCAAAAGGCTGTTAGCGCAGATATCTGGGTTTTGAATGGCTTTTACCTGACTTCACACAGATTTTTAACTGGCAAAGACCTTCATCAATTACGCACTAAAAGCTCAAAATCACATAAAAAGGTTATTCATATTTCGTGCAGCACTATTACCATAAACGCCGAAAGTTTCAGACACTTACAAGACATATTTCAATTGTTAGAAAATGTCTCTGAACACGTGTCTGGCATGAACTGATTGTCAGATTAAAGTCGAACTTGAGTAACAGAGCTTCATACAGAGCTGTGCCTCCAGTTAGCATTACACCCCCAGCAAATGTAGAAAACACCAGGTGAAAGGTGGCAATTCAGCCTTTCCTTGATCCGAAAAGTCCCACTTAAGAGTTTCGAATCTCATTTACAGGGGAATCAGAGCCAGAATGGAGCCTTTCATTTACGCAAAAACAGAAAGAAAACACGTAAACTCAACACAGAAAGGTCTCACGGAGTCAGGGAACGGAACCCGAGCCCCGTCCTAACTCCTAAACCACTAGATTATGCCGCCCACTAGATTATACGTATTAGGCGGCAATGATAATGTACAGGAAAAAATGCAGAGTAGGGAATGATGTTAAAAGGTGCTTGAACATTCTGAGCACTTTGATGGATAATACTGTAAGACATAGTGTATAATATGGGATCACAGTGTTCTGAATGTGGTGCACTCAGCCTAATGCCTATGTGGGAACCGAGATGTGCCATGTGCCGCGTGCGAGCGAGCTGAGCAGTGAGCAGTGCAGATTAGCATGTGAATGGTGAGTTTGCGACAAGAGCCAGCTGCTGTCAAGGACATGAAGTATCTGTCACTTTTACCAAGAAAACGCTCACACCAAACGAAAATAACATAAGAAAGAGTGTGAAGGAATGTGAGAGGCGGCAACACAGAACTCCCCACTGGTTTTAGAGTCCGGCCAACATGATCCGACTGAATAATGAAGCGACGGAAAATACGACAGTTTGTGAATCATCTGAATCCTAAACTACGAGGAGGATGAGGACAAACCACCAATAAACTGCTGACAAAACTGAAAACCTACATCGATCTTAAAGGTAACTTTTCTAATGGGGGATTCGATACCTCCTTGTTGTCATGGAGATTAGGGCTACATGATATTGGAAATTAGTGCGATATGAGTGTCAAGTATTAACAATATTATCGCAATATTTTCCCCTCGTTTGCAAATATTTTAAATTTCTTTTCCAGGTAGGAAGGATAACAATTAACTTAGCTTAAGTACAAATATACAAACATTGGAGACCTTTGGAGTGTTAAAACCTGGAGTTGCAGCCCTCATGGAGATGTTATTACTTTGCCCATTGCCCCATTTGCCCATTCTTTGACATCAAGTCCAAGTCAAGTCCCAAGTCAATGGCCCAATAAAACAAATACCTATTTAATATGTTTTGAATAGAAGACATGCTTTTTTCCTTTTTCTTTTCCTTAGATGTCTAGGGCAGTGATCAAAACACACAAGTTACTGCTGAATAATAGAGAAATTAGTTTATATCTTATATAGCTTACATAGTCCATCCAGACCAGAACCTCACGTCACATGAACAGTTTCTTTCCCTCTGCCGTTGGACTCATGAACACTTCATAACAGCTGCCACCTTAATGTCCCTTTAATATAAATAATACTTCACCTATTCCACTGTCTGCAAGTTTGCACTATTGTGCTGAACTTGTGGTCCTTGTATATATATTGTATTTACATTTTATTCTACACAACTTTTTCATGCCCTTGTATGCCCTGCATAGTCTATACTTTTTACATTTCTATTATTATCATTCGTTGTTATATGCTGCACCTCACAGCCAAAGCAAGTTCCTAGTGTATGAATTTTGTTAAGCGACAATGGCAATAAAAACCTTTCTGATTCTGATATAAACCATTGTAAAGAATGATTTAGACCCTTCAGACCATGTTTGTTTGTTTGTGGTCACACCTTGACATGTTTTGACTGCTTGATTCCTGCAGTCATCCTCTGAAGAGTCAAGTTATGTTGACAGAATGTGGCGCCTGATTTAAAGTCTTTGCTGTCCTTTCAGAAGAGGAAGGGACGACAGCGCCCTCTGCAGTCTGATGTCTTTAGAACAGTTTCCCAAGTATATAACAGTCTACATGCCCATAGACCATTATGGGTTCCAAATTTCTCTTGCCTTTTGTATCCTGCTTTGGTGTTTATTGTCCTGTGCCCCAATAACTCTGGCTCCATTCCAGTCCATAATGTGGAGCTCCCTTTTGCAGACTTGAGTTGTTCTGATTTGCAAGCAATCGAATCATGTCAAGCTTTCTTATAAATCCCAGCTTAATATATATTTACTTCAACAAGTAAAGTAACAAAGAGACACTGGTCTGCTAGAAGAATCTAATTATTTAGAGTTAAAAGCAGACCAAATTAATCATTTTGAAATATTAAAAAAATTGCAGCAAGAGGAGCAGTTTGCATTCTACTACCTGTATATAAGGGCTGTCTTGGAGGACTGAGAGTTAAACAGTGTTTGAAGATATAATCATTGGTAGAGCGCTCGTTTGCTGAGGGCACGTGATAAAAAGTTCCAATTAAAAGAGAATGAGCTGTCAGCAGCTGCTTTACCATAGCCGGGTGTGAAACAGGGCTCCCTATTCAGGACTATTTATAACAATTGCACTGACGTGGCACGGCACATTTGTAATTAGGTACATTTCATCACAGCTTTACACACAGAGCCGGCAGTGCCAACAAGCTCAAGAAGTCGTGAGGTTTCAAAATGCTGATCACATAAAAAGTCAATGGATAAAGATAACTTATCATTACTTCAGCACTGTTTTTTATCACAAAAAATATACTTCCACCAATCTTCCCAATGACAAGATACAACCATTTTAGAGCTGTGAATCAGGCTTAGCAGGAAGAGAGTCAGCTGTTCATTAAGTTTTCAGTTTGATAGTACATTGTGTTCAAACATCCATTGAGTCAAAGAGCGCACTTAATCTCACAATCCCTGTTTAATCACTCAAAAGAGCAACGTGTTTGAACATGATGAAAAGCATTAAATATGTATGTATACTATGTAACTTTTCTGGTGAAGGGTCAGTATATATAAATACACATATATATGTGTGTGTGTATATATATATATATATACACACATATATATATATATACACACACTCATACAGACATATATATGTGTATGTGTATGTATGTATGTATATATATATATATATATATATATATATATATATATATATATATACACACACACACACACACACACACACACACACACACACACACACACATATATGTATATATGTGCATATATACATATATATGTGTACATCCATCTTTGAGCTCGGGTCCTCTACCAGAGGCCAGGGAGCTTGAGGGTTCGGCGCAGTATCTTAGCTGTTCCTAGCACTGCACTTTTCTGGACTGAGATGTCTGATGTTCCTCCAGGGATATGCTGTAGCCACTCCTCCAGTTTGGGGGTCACTGCCCCGATTGCTCCAATCACACTATATATATATATATATATATATATATATATATATATATATATATATATATATATATATATATATATATATATGCCTATGGATAGCTCAGATCACGATTGAGACCAGGGGCTTTTATTTCCTTTTATGATAAAATGGCTTTGATTTTCAGCCCGTTCAGCTGAGGAACACCATTGTGCCCTGAAAATAAATCCAATTTGAGTTAACCTGGTAAGGTTTTTAAAGTAATACACTGCTATTTTGAAGTGTTCTGAAACTTCTGAACTAACAAAGGCACTATTGCAAAATCTTAAGAGCCACATATTGGCACAGACATTATTATGTTTTTTTTCCATTTGTTTGTATGTTTTAGTGAAGGGTTTGCTGCGGCATCTTCTCAACAAAGAACTGAGCTGCAACTCAAAAACTGTTGAAAAACAATGGGCTGCTGTCACTGACAAAGGAAAAGAAAAACATAATAAGAATCAAAGTTCGTTGAGAGCAGGGGATTCTCTCTCAGGGGATTGGTGTCTTGATTGCAGGAGAATAAAGATTAAATGAATCATGCTAAATACAACTTCGAATGTGTAAATGAGAAGGAAAAAACATGGTTAAACGTTCTTAAAATGTCCCCTTTAAGCAATAATAATCCTGGCTCTTCAGATTTACAGAGCTGATGTTATATAAGTGTAAGCTTGTTCACAGTGTGGTCTACTACTGCCAACATTTGTATTTTAGTCTTGTTAAACAGTGTCTCCAGCGTGGCCTGCGCTGACAGCCTCGTCTCTGCACTGATTCCTGCGTCAGGAGTAGTTTATGCCAAAATCCCCAGAGCACGAAAACACACTGCAAGCTCCAGTCTCTATGCAGTCTCTAATCCTCTGCATAGAGACAAACCCACACTATACTACTGCATTCATTGTACAGTCAGTAGCATGTTCTGTAAGAAACAACAAGCCAGAGTAGGTCAAGGCTGAAGCAGGGCTGAGAGAGTGCATATTTAAGAATCACATTTACAAGAATCACATGCACATATTTGTAAAGTAAACTACAAGGCTTGCATGTTTGCTTGTTCTTTAAGACCCCAGGAATACAGGACATTTTGCTAAATAAAATACAAAAATATATTGCATTTTTCTGTCAAGCATTACCAAAGTGATTAGTTTTGTATTTCATGTTTTTATTGCAGGATTCTGTTCAAAGTTTATACTTTAACCACATCAAGGAGGAACATCTCGTCTCGGAGGATTAGCATTTGAGAGAAGACGGAAATATGAACTGTTGAACAAGAATCATCAACATTTAAAAACATATAAACTCATGTAACTGAAATAAACTCCAAAGGAATCTGCATAAACTGCTCAAATATCAGAACAGTCCTAATCTGTGCTGTCAGCTGTGGTGCTGACATTTACACAACAACAAATTACATCATACAAAATTACTGCTGTATTTTGAAATGCAATTTTGGCTTCTTTGCATCAAGTTATGGATACAATTGTAATTATAAGCGCACAGATTGCACACTGAAAGACTCTAACAACTGAAAAACATCTGAAACATTCCATGTGGTAATAGAGCTGCATTGTGTTCAGTAAGTTTTTATGTAATTTTGAGCTTTTAGTGTTTAGCGCTGACTGCCCTGGATGACATTAGTTGGCAGAAATCGATAAAACAACAGGATATTTTGTTGTTTTCAAAGGCAATTACGTTACTTTTTAAAAAAAACACACCCTTTGCTTTTCGCGACCACTCAAATTTTTTCGATTTGATTGAGCTTAATCTTGCCGAGCTGAAAGAGAATGAAGGCACATGCGGATTGTGTGGTGGCGTGTATTTAAAGCAGAGTGCTGACAGAGGCTGCAGGCGAGGAGAGGAGTGGGTGGAGAGAACAACATAAGAGTGGGTGAGGTTGGATACGGAGGAGGCCAAGGGTGAAAACAATCATGAGAGAGGAGGAGCAGGCAAGAATCAAATGGAAACAGGATGTCAAGTCAGAGTTTATCGAACCCGGGCAGCACAAGGGGGAGGCGGGCGAGTGGGTGAGTCTATCTATAGGCCAGAGGAGAGAGTGAGGGGGTTTTGTGCAGGTGGCCATGACAGAAGACATCCACGAGTTACTTTTTTGACAAGTGTTTTCCTTTCATATCCAGAAGTGTTCCTCCGCTCGCACCAGCTTTTACTCAACATGATTGGTCGAAGGATTTGACAACTCGGACCCCGAAGTGCGCGATATATTGTCTACAAGAATAACAGCAAGATGCAAAAATAGAATTCCATGCAACATCGTCTATAAAAAGAAACAAAAGCTGCAAAAAGACGTGTTAAAATCGTCCGAACATGGTAGGCAAAGTGATATTTCTGCGCTTTTGTGTTAATCTTAAAATATGCATAATTGATCTTCAACCAATACATTTACAGGCAGGTTTTTGCACATTTATGATGGACTGCAAGAGTATAGAGTGAATATTAGCACTACTGCAACTATTAATTGACTAATTGTGAAAGATATAATAACTGGTAATCATTAACTGGATTGTACAGACTCTAAAACATGTCAAAAGACCTTTTATGACAAAGACAGTGACATTATAACATCAAAATGTCAAAAAAAGAATAGATTATTGCTGATTTTCAAGTAAAATACGCTTTATTCATGAATATTCTCCATCTAGAAGTCTTCAGTCACCATATTTTAACCTTTATTTGGCTGATAATGTATTTAAAAAGTCTAAATATACAATAGAAATAATCGTTAGTGAGTATTGTTAACGGCAGCACATAAATAAATACTAACATTTGCATTTTTGTCAATACTCTCCTCCCCTACTCCGAGCGTGTGACCCAAACAGCTTGTGACAAATGTGTTTGACTGAGCGGGACGCATCAGTTTAGCCTAAAGTTGTGTTTGTAGCCCTCCTTGTCTATTTCTAATGCGAGCCATCTTTTGGTTAGCAGTGCGGCTCGGATCTCCTGCTGCTTGGCAACAGTGCGGACTGCCTGTGTGGGCGTTTGGTGTTGAGTGCCAGGCGAAAGCACGAGGAGGGGCACAGTTACAGTTACGACTCCTCTGACTACGCACACCCGGGCACCTGCTGTACCCTGCGCGCGCTGCAGATGTGAGGGGGGCGTCGCAGCGTTCGATCTCCACGGCTCAAACCAAGAGAAAAACAATTACAGTGCATTTGAGCCTGATGTGGGAGACTGTGGATCCCTGATGAGAACTGGAGGAACTTGAGATCTGAGCAGTTATTTACAGAAGTTTTTCAGTAAAGACAATAACAGAGCTGGCTGAAATCAAATTTAGAGTCTCACAAATAGCAAATCACAAAGGCTGCAATTCTTCAGTTAATGTCCTCTGCAAACAGCTTGACTTCCTGGAGTCAAATCATGTACAAAACTTGCTAATCCTGAAGTTCAAACATGTTCTTAAATGCGTGTGATTTTTGGTTTTAGGGCTGCAACTAACAATTATTTTTATCGATTGGTCTAGCGATTATTCCTCCGATCATTCCTCCGCTTATTCCTCCAATTAATCGATTTGTTGTTTAGAGAGACCCTTGAATATGACAATTTGACAAAATTTTACCCCGACAAAGCTGAAGTGAAGGTGTATTTTAATCCAAAACACACAAAATTTTGCATGTTTTTGTGTCATTCCTGCTCTGTCTGAGTAATAAAACCTCTTCTTTCAGTACATACAGTTTTGGAGTCTGTGTATAGACCAGATAACGATTACTTGATGATTTAATTAGTTTTCTATAACCATTTCTATAATCGATTAGTTGCGATTAATCGATTAACTTGCCACAGCCCTATGTGGTTTATGATGATGATTTCAATTTCCCTGAAAACTCACCAGTTCAAAATTGCCTTCACATAACTATCTTCTTTTACCTACTGCTTCTTGTAATTTGTTTTTGTCTGTCTTGAACTGTGAAGCGTCTTTGATTGTCATGAAAAGTGATATATTATTATTATTATTCAATCTTCTCTCGAATGGTAATGCACTTGGATGTGTTGAAAATGTTAAAACTGTCAACTAAACCTGAACGATTTTGGAAAATGTTCTAATTGCAATCTTACCGACAGGCATTACAATCACAATTAGTTTTATGGTTTATGTTTTAAAGTGTCAATTAAAGTCGCAATGCACACTTTAAACATGTCCAGGAGCATAAACATTTGAGAAAAGACTGAAATATGACGGGCTAAAGTAATACAGCAATCAGAATCATTTCAAAACATGTTTATAGATGTCTAACTGCAAGATCATAATCGTTAATTGGACTATACAGACTCTAAAACACATGACATTGGTACATCAAAATGTCAAAAAAAAGAATAGATTACTGCTGATTTTCTTAAATAATACACTTTATCCATAAATATTCTCTATCTAGAAGTCTTCAGTCAGCATAAAGCAATATTTATTTGGCTGATAATGTGTTTCAAAAGTCTAAATATACAATAGAAATGATCGTTTGACTAGTTGACTACTAAAATAATCGTTAGTCACAGCCCTCTTGGAACCCCACAGTGAACTAAATCAACATTTCCAAAAACAAATTCACAAATAGCATAAGAACAATTGCAATAGTTGTCGGAAAAAAATGTGCTATTTTCCAAAACCGTTCCTCTCCTTCCTTCAGAGCGACCCCATCGAGCGTCACCAGCCCTGGCTCTGTCTTTCACCCTGCTCCGGCTCCACTCCTTCCACCCTCGCTCTATCTCTCCGCGCTGCTCTGTCTCTCGCCCACAGAGTTCTTCACTCACAGCGTTCCCACGGTAACCAGTCTCCCTATTCTGCTCCACACAACGTATTTGACAAACATCCCACCTCAGAAGTGCCACTTATCTGCATTTAAACGCCGAAGACAATGAGCGGAGTCATAGTGGCCGCAAAAACAACTCGCAGCAACACGCCTTTTGTCGGTTACTGTATGTGGAGCCGCTTGAAAGTGGGAGGGTCGTGATTAAGCCTTTCATAAATGAACTTTACATAATTACAAAGCACTTATTTATCACAATCTTTGCACAACTGCCATTCAAAACGCAAGGACGTGCACGGTAAAAAATGAAAGAGTGAGAGGTGTTTGTCGAGTGCCCGGGTCGACCGCACACCCTGGGGGACAGCGGAGGTATGAGGAGGCTGAAATGAAAATATTGTATCTGCCTTGTGAACCGCTTCAGCCCTTCAGTTTCCACAGCAACTACAGTAGATCTTTCTCTCCGCTCCTGCACCGACCAAGGACGGTTCACTCACTGTTCCTGTGCAAAACTTTATATCACTACGTACTGATCTCATTCACCGTTTGAGACCAAAACAGTGTTAAGACGTGATATTCAGTGTTTGTCCCAGGTTTCTGTCGAGGCTGTGGTGGAACGGGTCATCCTTATTTAAAGAGGCACTATGTAACTTTTCTGGTTTGCTTGAAATGTTCTACTACACTAGGGCTATTCAACTGAAGGCAAGCGGGACAAATGAGGCCCTCTGAGGGATATGATCCGGCCCTCAAACCATCTTCAAAATTATAGAAAATATTTTAGCTCTTGTTATGGGTTTGGTCTTGGTTTCGACCTGGTTTAGTTCTAGTCTAGACCTTGTTTAGTCCTGGTTTGGACCTGATTTAGTTCTTATTTAGACCTAGTTTAGTCCTGGGTTAGAACTGGTTTAGACCTGGTTTAAAAGGGGGGTTAGTCTTGGTTTAGACCTGGTTTGGTCCTGGTTTAGACCTGGTTTAGTTCTAGTTTAGACCTGGTTTAGTCCTGGTTTAGACCTGGTTTAGTTCTAATTTAGACCTGGTTTAGTCCTGGGTTAGAACTGGTTTAGACCTAGTTTAGACCTGGTTTAGTCCTGGTTTAGACCGGGCTTAGACCTGGTTTAGTCCTGGTTTAGGTCTGGTTTAGAACTGTTTAGTCCTGGTTTAGACCTAGTTTAGTCCTGGTTTAGTCTTGGTTTAGTCCTGGATTAGTCCTGGTTCAGTCCTTGTTTAGACCTGGTTTAATCCTGGTTTTGAACTGGTTTAGTCTTGGTTTAGATCTAATAGTCCTGGTTTAGACCTGGTTTAGTCCTGGTTCAGATCTTCAGATGTTGTTAAAGTCTTTCATATTCCTTTTTTTTTTTTCATATTTCAAAGTGTTGGACACGTTTCTGGCCTCAAGGACAAACCGTCTGAAACATCTGGCCCGCGGTAAAATAAAATGTAATAGTCCTGTAAAAGACAAATGCATTACTGGCATTACGAACTTATCTATGTTCATAGTTTGAGGTGTTTGCAATGAAAACACCTCAAACTGAACTGACACATAACCGTTAAACGCAAAATGGAAAACATTGCATTTGGACTTCATTTAAAAATTGACAAATTTGAAAGACTCTGGACAAAATGGGACACATACATCAGACTGAATATACTGTCATTTAGTTATAATTTTTGATGTCTTTTGTTTCCTATTTTGTTTTTGAATCTTGCTTTGTGTGTTCTCTGGGGTTGTGTTACGTTGTTGTTTTTTTGTGTTTTTCCTTATGTTTTATACATTTTGAAAAATATATATACAAATAATAAATAAATAAAATAAAAAATTCAAACTGAATAAATGAAAGATAAATAATGCCATACAGTAGAACATTAAAAGCAAAGCCATAACATCTTCATAGGGACAAGCAGGTGGCGGAATAGAAGCACAAAGGTTACAGTTTTGTAAAACCATTGGAAAATAGATGGGAGCATTTATTAAGAATCATTAACATACTTTTTGAATAGAAATCTTTTCAAATACCAGCTGTTTTAGTGCAACAAAATATTACACTGATAAAACATGAAGGACATGCAAACACACAAAGAAAAGTGCAATCATGCTTTTTTTTTAACTTAATGTTTTGTATATAACTAACAACAAAGGAGGATTGGGCTACAGTAACTATTTATATATTATAATTTTAATAATCATTCATTGTTATCTGGCGTATAAACTAAATTACAAGGCATTTCATCACAAAACTATGTATAACAGAATCAAAATGTTTTGTTTTTGATGAATGATACACTTTCTCTATCTAGAAGCATCAGCCTAGTCAGCCTATTCACCTTATTCTGCCACGCCCACTTTTGCCTATTTTTATGTCTGTGATGCGCATTCTTGTAGTAAAGGGACTTCCAGTTTGACGCTAACGGTGTTTGCGCAAATGGCACCCAAGGGAAAAGTCTCTCACTAAAACATTATATAAAGTAGACTGATTTGTGTAAAATGTTTAATGAACACATGCAAAAACAAATCAGCAACGCATCGATTTCCTGGGCGGCCTGAAAACGGCTTTTTAGTCCATGTAGAACTTATTTTCTGTTGAGCTCGTCTGCACCATGTATACTACAACGGAAACAAGATGGTGGTGCGTACAACAACTTCCAGAATAATATATAATATAAATACATAATACAAATATAGACCTTAATCTTAAGCTAGAAATGCATTTTAAAAAGCTCTATTTACAATATAAATACTCGTTGGACTAGGCGACTCGCTTGTTGAATACTAAAATAATTGTTAATTTCAGCCTTAATGGAGGGCCACCTTAACCATCTTGATTAAAAAACCTTAGGCTAAGCGCTAGTTTACTGATTAACGCTGATTAACTCAGCTGAATATTGATTTGCATGACTTATAGAGAGGCACCTACAGCCCAGCGTCCCATCTGCACACAGACGCCGTCATATGTCGCCCTCTTCTAGAAACGCTATAATTGATCCCTCTTTACTAATAATACAAAACGTGTGATATCTGCGTGGCGTGTCGTGAGTGCTTAGCGACACATGATGGTTTGAGTAACATGCATCCAGCCACTCAAAAACAAGAGTGGAGCTCAGAAGAAATTCCTTTTCCACCCACCTACACTTCCATCATTTAAATTTACACCCAGCTACTCAACTGCAATTAGCACTTGCAGCTATTCTGCATTTTAACCATAGTATAATCTTTGCTAAAGGGATAATTGTAAACGCCCACAAGACAAAGGAAGTTGTTTTAATTTACAAGTCGCATATTTCATTAAAAGTCGGAAATATGCCACGGACAAATCAATCACTTTGGCGTAGATACAAATATAAAGGCGCACTGTAAAACCACCAGCTTGTCTCTATGGAAATGTTATTGCTTTGCTTGGAATATTCCACAGTGTATGGCATTAGACATACTATATACCATTTATTTCATTAGGGGAGTTACTATTGCTAAAAATACATGCATTCTTAATGTGTTCAGGGTCGCATCTCCACAGATCTTGCGTGCCCTCCCACCAGAGCACAGTTACACAGTGCTCCTTGAAATCAGCCTTCTACCTTTTTAGATTTAGAATTTATAGTGTTTAGTAGGGCTGAGACTATTGTTATTAAGCAATACAGTATCACACAATCTTGTTGTGTCTTATAGTATCGTATTGAAACATGTTTCACAATCCTTTGATGACATATAAAGCTGCAGTGCTTCACAGCTCCCACAGTTAAAGTGACATACATTCTGCAGGAGGGAAGAGAACAACTACTCATCTGCCAAATTCATCTGCCGAAACACAATTTAATTTAGTTTAGTTTATTTTTGTTTTCATTTATTATAGGTAACGTATTGCAGTACTTAATACATCTGAATCACAATTGAAATTGCAGTGCATACTGTACCAGGCTCTTTGTATCGAGATTGTATCGTATCATGACAAAAGCGTATCGTCCCAGCCCTAGTGTTTAGTGACAACATATTCAAGTGAACTGATCTTTTTCATTCTTTACCGTAGTACGTTTTTATAATTATGATTTTTTTCTTTCTTGTAGACTTTATAGATACAAATGGATTATGTGGGAACACCCAATAACACAGAGCTAGAACCATTCATTTTAATGAAGAAGAGCTGCTCTTTCTTTCTTTCTTTCTTTCTTTCTTTCTTTCTTTCTTTCTTTCTTTCTTTCTTTCTTTCTTTCTTTCAATAATTTCCGACAGGTGGTACGTAGGGATAATGCTGCCACTCACAGGTAAAACAAACGTGCGTGACACTTTTGGCTTAGAGACGGGTGAAAACTCATGGCAGTGAATGTTTAGGACACTGGGACTGCATTAGGAATGTGACTTTAACATGAACTGGTTCTGTTTTCATGTTTCAAAACAGTCAGGTACTGGGCCATTAATAAATTATATTGTTCCAAATTGAGATAAAACGATGAAACAGCCCAAAATGTTACAAAAATAATACTAACGGTAGCTCTGTGCTTTGTGACCTCAATGCTAATGCCACCTGCTGCATATAATGGAACAATACATTTACATTTACTTTTCTGTCAAGGCTCAATTATGACTCGACTTGAATTTGCCGTTCTTTAAATACACATAATCCACCAGGAGAGACAATTTCTGTTTTCCATTGGATAATTGGTTATTTCCATTGGATTAACGGGGTGTGACACGTTGCAGCCTGTATCTGTGGTGGACTTTAGTGTTTACACAACTCAAATTATTATCAAAGTGCAGTTGTTTGAAATGGTTTCGCACACAAGCTGCAACAAATACGATACTACAGTTGCAACATCTAAAACAAGACAATTCATCTTCAAATATAAAATAGCTTTCTGAGTTGCGAAGAATCCATCTCTCAATCTCAAGTTTAT
The DNA here is from genome assembly GCA_019453435.1 of Rhinogobius similis. Classification (NCBI taxonomy): domain Eukaryota; kingdom Metazoa; phylum Chordata; class Actinopteri; order Gobiiformes; family Gobiidae; genus Rhinogobius; species Rhinogobius similis. The sequence continues at coordinate 25,767,611 of CM033624.1, read as the reverse complement.
AATAATAAGAAGCAATATGTGGTACGAGCGCAAAGAGCGAACGAGTGGCGAGGAAGAGAATAGCACAAAGTAATTTCTGCTGCTTCTCTGAGTCATATCTGCAGCAGTGGAAACAGAAGCCGTGAGGGGGAGAGGATGAGTGTGTCCGTGGGTATGTGAGAGCGGCTGTGAGGGCGGGTGGGGTTAGGATACATGTGGAGCTAAATCAACCAAATGAGCCCCAACGTAAAAGGGTCACACTACAAAATCTGACGAGGGGTTATGTGAATGTACGGCTGAGGCGCTTGTTCCAAATGAATCCCGTTTGATTAAATTTGATGCCACGTTTGAGGCGATATTTCAAATCATTTCAGTGCTGCGCTTTGGCCCAGGGGTTTGGTTTTAGTACGTGCTCTTGATTCAGTGTTTTGAGATTGATTCTTGGCTCTAACAACTTGCTGAATGTCTCTCCGCACTCTTCACACTGTTTCACACATTTTATTGTACTTTCCAATAAAGTCCAGAAATAAATAAAAAAAAATCTTAAATCTAAAACTGATTTCTCTTCTGTTAAAGGTGCAGTATGCAACTTTTCTGGTTTTGGGTAAACAACTTGCTTGTTTCCATGGAGATGTTACTATTATTACTTTTTCACAGGACTATTTAGTACGCTATGTTACTGTTATGTGTATTTATGGACCTGGTTTTGAAACAGGAAAAACAGAAATCGTTCATGTACCTGATTTTTTGCACGTAATAAAGTAAAATCTGTGTTTTTTCCAGCACAGATATATTGTAAAAGCATCTATTTGAGTGAAAATGAGACCACAGTGCTTTCTGTGCATTTATGTATAGAGCGTTCTATTCTACGAGAAGCAGGAAGTGCACTGTTAGCATGCTAATGGTGTTTGCTTTACCATGACAGGCCGGTGAAAAGTGCTTATAAACTCACTGTGGTGAATATTTAGGATGCTGGGACTGCAAACTGGAACTGGAAAGTGAGTGATACATGTAACTGCTTTAAAGACTTTAAAATAAACTAGTTATCATTTTCACGTTTCAAAACACAAAAAAATCAGGTACAGCACCTTTAATACTGGTCTGTAATGTATATTCTATACGACAAATGTTGCTGATTGAGATATGTGCTTGTATTGTTCATGTGTGGCTGTGTTTTTCCAGAAAGTGGACTTTGTGAATTGATCTTATTGACTTTATCTTATTGTTGACTGGGTTTTTCTTTGCACTGTATTGTTTATTTTTGTAAATCAGGGACTGCAGATGGAAACTATTTAGTGTGGAACATCTCTGTTTTGTAATGATCTTAATTACTCTGTCTAAAGACTAAACCAAACCAAACTAAACTGAAAGGGTTGTTATTGCTAAAAAAGCTATCTTAAAAAACATGTATTCTTACTGTGAGCAGGATCAAAGATCAAACCTGTAACTTCGCCTGCTTGTCTCCATGGAGATAAGGGCTGCACAATTTGGGAAAAATATCAGATTGAGCTTTCACTTTTTTTATTACATACTGCAATTGTGATTAGATCTGCGTTGTATGTTTTAATAGTAAGATTCTGTTCAAAGTTTACATTTGGACAAAAAGACTGAAATAACTATGAATCTATGAACTGACAAATCACATTAGTATTTCAGAACATATTTGTACAGATTTAAACTACAGTTTCAGCAGTTTTTAAGCAGAATAAAACAGGATATTTTGACGTTTGCGAATGAAATTTTGGTACTTAAAAAAAGTGCAGGCTTTGCGATTTGCTAATTCCATCGCGATTAGTTTTGCAGCCTTGACTTCATGTCATACTATGGAACTTTCCAGGAAGACAAGTCACAAGTGGGGGATACTCCACTGCAAAAACACACATTTCTAGATGAGTTAAATACATATGTCTTGATGTTAATCTTGATTTCAGTCATTTTGATTATAGTTCAGATTATTTATTTGATGGAACTAGATTTGATTAACCTAGCGATTATCCTTTATTAGTTTGTAATTTAAATTGACCAAGATGAAGCTGAAGTAGATTATTTTACTTATTTAAAACTGTTTCTGACTTGTTTCAATACATTATTTTGTGCTTCAAGCCGAACTATCTGCCAAACCGCATAATTTTACTTACTCCATGAATGTATTATTATTCTTCTACTATCATTATCATTACTTTAATTTTAATTTTAATGGCTTTGTATGTTAGTGCTGTGTGTTACTGTGTATGTTAATGCATTTCTTGTACTTGTTGTTGATCCTGAGTACCCTGAAAGGCACCTAATAAATAAAATATATAGGGTTGCAACTAACAATCATTTTGCTAATTGATTAACCTAGCGATTATCCTTTATTAGTTTGTAACTTAATTTGACCAAGATGAAGCTGAAGTAGATTATTTTACTTATTTCTGTTCTGTTTCTGACTTGTTTCAATACATTATTTTGTGCCAAACTATCTGCCAAACTGGATAATTTTACTTACTCCATTGGCACATTTATAGTCTTATTTTAAGCTATAATTTACCTTTGCTTTGTTAGAAATACACTGAAACCAGTTAAATATTTTGCAACACACAAACAATTAAATCTCATTGAGTCAAAACTACTCAAATCCAGATAAAAATGGTAAATTCAAGTGATCTTAAGATAAGATAAGATACACATAGCGCACCTTGAACAGACGATAAAGAGAGAAGATAAAGTTTCAAACATGTCAGTTTTCGTTACCCACAGCCGCAGGTCAAAAAACAGAGTTGAATGTTCCGACATCACACGCAGAAAACCAATTAGCCCAATCTGCCAAAGACAAGTAAAAAAGGAAGAGTCGAGAGCATGAGAGGGTGCACTCAGGCCAAAGTGGAGGAGAGCAGCAAAGGATGATGGGACATGGAGGAGAGATGACACAAGTGGATTCATCAAGCTCTTGTGACACCGAAATTAGAGTCAAGAAGGACTTATTTTGACATAAAAGCAACCCAGATCCGCCCTGATGAAAACACTTGTGCATGATACTCAGCCCATTATGTTTGCACTGGTCTAATGCACTGTGTTGGAACATACACTGTGTCTGTTACGTGCACCGTTGGCTTTTAAAACACCATGTGATAATAGTGAAAGTTTGTGAAGAGCCAGAAAGAGTCTCTTATGATAAATGAGACTGGGCTAACTTTGATATAATGTGTCACAAACATAGGTCAATGTTTAAATGTGCATTGTCCCAGGAAAGTGCAGTATTCAAATGCAAGTCAAATTCAACAGCACAAAGGACTTGAACTCGTAATGGCACAAGGTTGACGATGATAAAAAAAATAATAGTAAAATAAAGGTAAAATATTACGTAGGAGAGGGTTGGCACTAAATGTTTATCAGAGCTGCATGATGTCAGAGATGCATGGGATTATTTGAGTGTTGCAGTAATTTGATACATTAATGTATTATCATTATTCTATTATCATTATCATTACTTTAACTTTAATTTTAATGGCTTTGTATGTTAGTGCTGTGTGTTACTGTGTATGTTAATGCATTTCTTGTACTTGTTGTCGATCTAGAGTACCCTGAAAGGCACCTAATAAATAAAATATATTGGGAGGGCTGCAACTAACAATCATTTTGCTAATCTATTAACCTAGCGATTATTCTTTATTCATTTTTACTTAATTTGACCAAGATGAAGCTGAGGTAAAGCTGTATGAGGATCCTGGAGGAGTACATTTATGGACAAAATTTAGTGTTTTAGTCAAATATACAACTGTTTCCATGTCATTTTCATGCAACTGCAGCTCAATTTGAGACTTAAAACTTCTTTTCTCAGCTCGTGAAATCAGTTGGAACCTATGTATAGACCATAAGGATGTGAGAAGTATCCAAAATCAGATACTAATCGATACTAAAACTAGTATCGAAACTAATAATCATTTGAAGAGGTATCAATACAAAAAAAATCATATTAACAGGACAAAATGTGACTTGAGTAGTTTTATGGTTTTGAGCTTAATCAAAACTATAATAAGGTCACAATGTTTAATAAAGAAATTACAATTATTTTAGTTGAGAATGTCAGTCTAAAAGTCTAAAATCTTAACTAAAACTAACTAACTAACTAAAACTCTAACTAAACTCTAACTAAAAAAAGAGCATTTTTCATCATTAGTGTGGTATCTAAATTGGCATCACGAATTAAGTATTATCCTTCTTATCAAATCGAGTTTGAATGTTGGTATTGTGACACTAATAGACCAGTTACGATTATTCCATAACTACATTAGTTGACTATCGTTTCAATAATCAATAAGTTGCGATTAATCGATTAACTTGTTGTAGCCCTAAAATTATGATTATTATTTTTACTGTTTACCTACAATGTTTAGACCAAAACTGACTCAGCTGATCATTGAGTCAAAAAAAAAAAAAAAAAAAAATACAATATGGTTATTGAATAATAATAAAAGAAAGAGTGTGGAAATCTCCAGTGGTGATTTTTTTATCTCTAGTTTATAATGGTAGGTGCTGTATTGGTCCAGTGTCCCGTGAACAGTAATATATGAGCAGACGGGTCTCACCCAGCAGTGAAGGGTGTCAGATCATCCCGGCAGGACGCAGGGCGACTTCAGGTGTCTAATAACGGACATCACAGGTGAATTCTGACACATGCACATGCTCCCAGATGCAAAGTGACAATTACCACTGCAGGGCTGGTGGTAATTATAATGTGGTCACAATAATTAATCTTTCCTGCACTTTGCATGTCCCACCTTCTGTGTGGGTCACGCATGAAGCACAACAATATACAGACAAGATGCTAAAGAGACTTAATGAGCTCTTAATTATGTGATATTTTAATGTGGTTTGCTCCTCATGAACATAATGTGGAGCCATTTTTAAAATAATATTATTTACTACTTTTTCATCTGCCATGTGTGCACAAAATAAGAGCCTATACACACACTGGAGGTCCTGTGCTGTTACAGATTTAAAAACCTACTTCCAGTTTCATGATGTGAAATCAGGCATCCCAGATTTACAATTTAAATAAAAGTTTTCCAATAATGTAATAATTTCCAGTAACAGTGGTCTCATTCTAAACCTTTTCAGGGCTAAAAATGATTTGGCTGTGAGACATTTGTTGCTGACACATTATTTTACACATGACACCCAGAGATGTCGAGGTGATTAAAATGCCAGTAAAAACCTTGAGCAGAGGGCGGAGATATGGGGTAGATGAAAATAGAAATTTTCAGAGCACCCAAGTCTAAAACAGGACAGGATTACTCAGACATGAATCAATCAAAACACAACTGTGAGTAAGATATTGATGAGGGAACATATAACATGCTAAACATTTCCTTTGATATGTCTCCTTTAAGGGCCCAGCCAGAAGATGTTAATATTAATACAGAGCAGTTGCGTGACCTTTCCCAAAATAACACCAAAACACATCCAACGTAGAGTGCTGTGGAGACGCACGGCATTATGGGAAACAATTTGCGCCCCAGGCCAGCTGCTCATGTGGTTCACGCTTACATTGATGTTCAGGAGGAACAGAATCAGGCAAACATTTAGTGCAGAATTGCAGATGTTAAGTGTGCACCGCTGGGAGATGACTTACAACAGACAGAGTCCAAAACAGCAAAGACTGCCCTTAGAATCCCACTGCAAAAACGAGTAATAAAAAACATTAGTGCGATTTATTAAACTTGATTTGAGTAGTCCGAACTCTTTAGATCTTCTTCTTTCAAGTAAAATGACCTGTCTGTGTGGAGTATCGTAGTTAGTGCAATTTCTACTTAACAGACCCATTCATTGTCTTCTGCTTTATCTGGGACAGGGTCGTGGAGGCAGTAGTTTGAGCAGGGAGGCTCAGACTTCCCTTTACACACACTTTTCCTCCAGCTCCCCCGGAGGTATCCCGAGGTGTTCCCAGGCCCCAGAAAGACATGGTCCCTCCAGCACGGGACCTAATGCTGTGCTCCTCCCGTGTGACTGAGCGCCTCACCCAGTCTCTGAGGGAACGCCCAGTCACCCTGTGCAGGAAACTCATTTCTACTTCTATCCGCGATCTTTCGGTCCGATACAATGACTGCATCAGTACCCAAAACCGGACACTGTGCCCAGAAATTCTGTCCAAAAAACAAAAAACAGAACCAGCGACAAAGGGCAGCCCTGGTGGAGTCCAAGATGCACTGGGACAGGTTTGACTTACCGCCAGCATCAACAGATACATATTTTACCGGTATTTTTTTTTTTTTTCAAACTTTGTGACAAACGCAAAATGTAGATCAAGTAACTAAACAAAAAAACTCAAAAGATTATTCGAAAATCCAGCTATTTTTGCAGTCGAAGTGAGTGTGGTCCTACAGCAAACACAGCAATGAGAGCAGAGGACAGAGATGAGCAGGCTCAAACTACAGCAGCAGAGTCATGTGTGCTCTGGCCCAGGCTTCCCTCTCTCTGCACACCGCTCTGTGACAGATGGACACGCAGTGTGTGTGTTCCACCTTTTCTCAATTCGACTGAGGCACGCTGAGTAAGGTCGCAGTCACTATCACCCCCTGGGTTTTTTTCTTTTCATGTCCTATTCCCACATCACCCTTCCGTCTGCAAAGAGTTCAAGATAATTTTATGAATTTTGATAAACATGTTCATATTTAGTCCTCTATCAAAGTGAAAATCTGAGTCACTAATCCAAACTAATAAACAATTAGAGGAGTCACAGCGAGACAACAACAGTATGGCTGCCTGTTAGGGGACTCTTGATTAAATGTGACACTTTATATGATGCGCTTGTCTGAGCCTAGACCCAAAGTCAGCTACATCAGCTACAGGCAATTAGCAAGAGGAGATCAGCAAGATCTACATTTGTGTCTGTTTAGCACCCATATAAATAACTAATATGTGCTTGAGTCTAATGACTAAGGCACCCTTGGGGGAGAGGGGAGGGGGCACAGACAGCTGAGGAAGTGACAGCTCTAATCAATAGGGGATTCAGTCAAGTCAAGAGGATCATTGACGAGGGAATTGGGACTGTAAAAGGTAAATAGTCATCACACTAAGCAGGGTTTTGATAACTGCAGAAGGGACTGTTTGAGGAAAACATAGTTACACAAGGCCTGGTGGTTTGTGTTCTCGACACTGCACTGTCATATTCCCTGTGTACTGAATTCACTTGAGTTGCTGCCTACTCACAGAGCTTAATGCTTGCAGAACAAAAGCCAACTCTATTGGAGAGTGCCTCCATTTGCGTGTGTGTTCTGAAGTAAAGGCAGGGACAGATGCACATGCTGTGTGCCAAAGCTGTGTTTGCCGCCTCTTATTTCAGGTCAGCCTTGAGAAAGAAAAGCTCTTAGACAAAAAACTAAGATTTAAAAAGAAATGAAAGAAACTGTGTATGGCTCTTTTTTATCAAAAGACTCAAAAAACTCCAAAGTTGAAATCACCAGGAAAAGGGCTCTGCCCCCAACTTAGATCTGCTGCACTACTACACTCCTACGCACCGATCACTTTATAATGGACCGAGCATTACTCCAATCTGAGCGCTGTCAAAATCACATGAAAAATCCAACCCATTCTCTCACAGTGCATTTATATTCCTCGTCTGGGCTTTGGAGTCATTTCAGGCAGAATTACTGTGGTGACTGCAGGCTGCAGCCTCATCACACCTGTCATTGTGTCATTCAATATGAACTCATATATTTTCACCCGGTAACTGAGGCTCCAGTTTCTAACATCAAACCCTCTTGTGTGTCTGACCACATCATGGTGTCATGTTGCTGCTATCATGAGTCCAGTATGTAGAGTGTGAGCTGTAAAAGACTTACTTCCTGCGTATGGTGGCGCTGGAGTTGGTGTCAGTGCTGTCAGTGCGCTCCAGACGGTCGCGGTCAGCGGGGTTGGAGCCACAGGACAGGCCCCTGGTCAGTCTGCTCAGGGTCCTGCGCTCTCTGGTCCCTGGAGCTGCGGCTGGTCCGGCCGTGGCCTGAGAGCTGGAGGTGTTTGCCGAGCCGTGGATGGAGAGGGGCAGCGGCTGACTGTTGTGGTTGTGCTCTGGGGGGTCGGGCGCTGTGGTCCGGGGAACCCTCTCCTGCCTCAGATCCTGGTTCTCCTGGCTGACCCGGTCCAGCTGGCCCTCCAGCTCCTCGATGCGGCGCCGCTGCGTCTCCAGGAGCTTGGCCTGGCTCTCGATGATGTTGTTGAGCTCCAGCAGGTACTCCACGGCGCGGTTGGGGCTCTCAGGGCTGGTCTCCATGATGGCAGCCCTTATCCCTCTGGGGCCGGGCGCCGCCACGGTGAGGACCCCGTGGGGCTAAGATCCACCCCCCCCCACCAGCCCTGAAGAGTGGGGGGAGGGAGGGACCAAGGCACGCTCTGAAAAAAGTTTACTTTATGCCTCAGGTTTTTATGAACAAGCCACAGTGACTAAAACATTTGCACCATATGACTCTACATCATCCAAAATCACAGGAGGAAAAAGTGCATTATCTTATGTTTGTGGCCATCAAAGTGAAGAAGAGCGTCTTGATCTCAAACAGAAGACAGAAGAGAAGCTCAGATCACCTGAAGTCATTTTTAAGTCTGTAACACTTACCAAGTGAAGTGAAGGAGTTTGGCGCAATAATCATTAAGTGCATGGCATTTGATGCTGAAGCTTGAAAAGGAAGGAGCTTGTCACATAAAACATTTCTCTAATGATCTCCTCTGTGACATTTCTGGAGTTGCTTTAAAAAATAACTTTCTGTAACACATGGGGGAAAGGGGAAGGGGTGATGAAGGAGCGGCTCCAGCTGAAATGTACCTCTAATAATCAGTCCGTGTCAATCATTACATAACACAGAAAATTCTTGTCCCTCCCACGTTGAACATCCCCGCAGTCTATCATCGTTGCTTTCAACCCATGGTTTTCTGTGCCTTTAGCGCACAAAGCATAAGCAAAAGTCACTTGTTAAGTTCATCATCGAGGGTTAAATTCTTCCCTGAGCTCCAGGAAAACTACATCCTAGAGCAGCGACAGGAGGAGTGTCCCGAAGCGCGGGAGGCTCTGCAGTTTTCATCCGAGAAGACTGTCGAGTTCCCGGTCACGAAACACATCCATCAGTGCTATCTGAGCTGAGTATAACTTCAATATATCTACGGAATCTTAACTGCACTTCGAGGTTTGTCGATGTCCCCGCTTTTTTCTCAAACGACGCATAAAGTTGAAATGTTTCTGGTCAATGTTCCGTCCAAAATTGCAGCAGCGCGGCTCCTTTAGCGGCGGCGCACTAAAGAGTGGTGTTTTTACGAGCGTCTGAGGAGCTGACAGGCGCGTGCCGTGCGCCTCTTTCTACGGAGCGCAGATCTGTAAAGCGCACAGGAATCATGCGCATCCGGGACGGTTTTCAAAATAAAACCGAACAGTGATCACTGAGGGTGGGTGGCGTGTCTCGGGTATATAGTCAGAAAAGTATTATTTGTCCAACATTATGACAATGCATAAATCAAAACATTATTTGTGGGTTTTTTACGTCTTAAAATAGACCACTGAAAATAAGACTTATTTTGATAGTTGTTCGACGAGGCAACAGTGCGTTTAACTTTACGGCACTCTGAAGTCCTGTTGAGTGCAATGCAAATGTTATCAATAGAAATATTTGCTGCTTTACTCAAATTAAAATTACAATTTTACATTTCAAGAGTAATATGTGTGCAGCTGTGTTTATTGTGGACAGGAGGATGCACAGGAGAACAAGCCTGAGAGCACAGTTATTTTTAGAATGTAGCAGTGCTTAAGTGCATTCATCTGGACTGGAGGTCATGAATTTGGCACATAATTTGTATTTGGAAGTGATGCACAGAGCACCAATGCCAAGAGGTGAAATGTCAAATCCATAATGTGAGAGTCAAATAGGAGAGTGCATATCATAAATGTTGTTTTCCTGTTGGTCATATCATGTATAAATTACTCTGATGACATCCTTATTGCAAGGCAAATCTTAAGCTGTTCTCTAAATATAGCTTCAGTAAAAATCTGCTGCCATCTGCCGTTCAGCGCTGGCTGCCTGCAGTTCAGAAGCAATAAACGACCACTGAGGAAATGGGTTCAGCACTTTATTTGCACTTTTATTAGAATGTGTTTACAGATCCTCAATATCTCCCCAAGGAAATGAAAGTCTAAAAAAGAACATTAGCAAACATTATAAAATAACATATAGGCATTGCGCTACATGGCTGTGGTCAGTGGAGCTGCCATGCTGTGCCAGTCTGGACAGCTGTGACGAGGAGGGCAAGTCTCATTTATATTATAACGTAATAAAATATGAGGCGTAACAGTCACCTTATGATGATAATGGCTAAACAATGCATTAAACACACTCGATGGGAACAGTAGCTTGTCTTGCTAATGGCTTCTCTCTAAATTGAAAAACCTGAGTATCTCAAAAGATAGAAAATATCATAGAAAAATAACATCTCACAGTATTATTTAGTCTGTGTCTAACACCTAACAGAATTCAACAATGGGAAAGCATAATTGATAAGCTATTGTTCTTTTGTTTTGTTTTCTCAGATGCAGCTAGATCGTGGATATTTCCAGAAAGGCCCAGTTTTGGCATAAGTGAAATTATATATTTATTAAAAGCCCACACACCTTTCATTTACCAGAGCTCTGAGGAAGGGTATTCACAGTAAGAAATCAGTTGTTAAGATAAAATGGTTTGTGTTACCAAGGCAACAGTATGCACTGGCACTATGGGCACAGCAGAATCTGTATTGTTCTGAAACACATTAGGACTAATTACAAATATGCAAAAACGATGCATATTTTTGGCATTTTACTGACGTGAACACCATAAAACATCTTATCCACATCCAGCAGCGTAATATAAATCTCTTAATTTATAAATAGGCCAGAAACAGTAGTAGTTTAACCTCCACAAAAGCTATATCCATTTATGTTTCCATTTATGACACAATATTAAATAATATATAGGAGTATTTATTTATTCTGTATAGATATAGTGCATATATATATATATATATATATATTTGTAATTAAGGGCTTTCAAAATATTTACAATAGTTCAGTTCTCTCTGTATATACACCTGCTTCTTTATAAGGGATTTGCATTAGACTTCATATAGATATTCAGATACAGAACAACGTTACAAGTCAAGGCAAGTGTCTACATGAACAACACACAGAGACAAACATGATACGCTCAAACCAGTGGATGGCTGATAGTCTCGTAGATTGCATTATTATTGCTCGGTTTTTGGGTGAGGTATAATTCAGCGCAGTGTCGGTTCAGTAAGGGGTCGTCAGTGATTGATGAGCTACGATGAGAGGAAGTAGGCTAAAAACAAGGTGCGTTAAAAGTCTGTGAGGGTAAAATAAAACGTGTTCTTGAACTAGACTGCAGTGTCACTCTGCGTGTAGATAATAATATTGATAAGATCTGCTAACGGTCAGCTATAGAAGGCACAGATATCACTTAGAAAACAGGAGACTTCAACTAGAAAAATCCCTACTCAGAACAGTGAACACTTCTCACCACTGCCTCGCGTTTAAAACAAGAGAAAGCCGATCCTATTCTCTGTCAAATGAAGCGTAAATTCAACCAGGAAGACTGCGTTTCCTGCCTCGTTCCTTCTATACCTACAGAATTATTACTCGTCTGTCACTATGAGCCGATCAGAGTCTTCTCCCTTTCCATCTCAAACAAAGCCGTCCATATAAATGCGCTCTCTATTCACTTCTTCTACCTACTGTTTCAAAGATATGTACCAAAAACCTCTTCAGCACCAGTGTCCAGGCCCAGGGGGAGATGTTATTGCTAAGAAATACGTCGAATCCCTTCTTTGTCGCATCAGTGATATCCCTGACAGCCAGGGTTTGTAAAACTAAGTCTGTTTCAAGTTATTTGTCTTGTGTATTTTATTTTTTATTACTTTCCATTTATTTTATTTATTTATTTTTATAGAGCCCACAATTTCAAGGGCAGTTACCTCGCAGCGCTTCACAAAATTGTTGATTTAACCAACAGAAAGTTAGAAAATCAAACAATGAAATAGCCATTGATCAATAAATGTAATCAATAAATGTAATCTCTTTACAGGTATGACTGCCCATTTATGAAATAAGTCATTATTTAAAATATCACTTTAAATAATTAACTCCTAACCCCTTCATTAAATAGTTACTAAGACTAAATCATGCTTTGTAATCTATTTGTTTATTATGATTTAAGTCTTTATTCATGCTTTATTAAGGCTAATTGAGGTGTAGTTATTATAAAGTGGTACCAGCGGTTGTAGTGAACAATATTTTCTTAAGTGACAAGGCAGATTAAACTGTCAACACAACCGCAAAATTCTACCAATTCTACCAACGCTTTTCTTACTCTTTTCTGTTTGGCCCATATAAAGCCTTAAAATCAAACAAAATAATTAGTCAACTAATAAAACTTTGGTCAACAAAGACTGCGTCGACTGATAAAACCGACTTGATGACTACCGCCCTACATTCCAGACACTGTCTCCAGAACTAGATAGAAAAGTTACGCTGTGCTTAACTTAACCTACTTGAGAGATGTTAAGTCTCTCCTGGAGGAAAGCTCTGCCTCCTGCTCTGCTCTTTCACCTGTGCCACTCTCTGCTCGCTGGGCTGGAGCCAGGGTCCCGGTCTCAGCACAGCCCTGTTCACCCTCGCGTGACCCGCTGCTCTGGCGGTGACCTGCGAGAGACCCGACACACTGGCCGCGTCTGATTGGCTCCCTCCTGAATCTGACTCATCGTCCCCCTGGTGGCCTGCGGAGGTGAGGAAGCGGAAAAGCACATTCTGTGACACTGTATCCTCCTCGGCAGCAGGTAAAGGCATTTTAGAAATCGCTTCACCGTCTTCTCTGTCTCTGTCTCTTTCCTCGTCTTCATGCTGAAATCCTGTCTCCTCATCTTCATAGTTTGACCACACTGACTCGCACGCGCTTTCTGGCCTTGGCATCTTTCTTTGCTCTTTATTTGTTCCCATTAGCTGTCTGTACTCTCCTGTTAAACCTCTGAACTGATCTGCAAAGTCGTTGTCAGCGTCTCCTCTTTCATTTACACTCCACGACTCCTGCAGCTTCGGCCTGGGTAACTTTAGGATGGGACTGGGAATAGGCAAAAACACATCCTCCTCAACTTCATCTCCCTCTACGAACTGTCTTTCCACCTCCTCGTCTTCAATAATCTCTCGTTCCGAACCAATAATTAGCTGGTTTCTCTCGTCTTCTTCTGCTTGTTCCTCTGTCTGCCCTTCAACGACCCTAACTCTCTCCTCACTGCGGCTTCTTCTCGTCTTCCTGGTTTTGCTTCGGCCTCGTCTCCTCGCTCTTGTCCTACTTCTGTCTGAATCACTGCCATTGCGACTCCTAAGGGCGTGTCGGGGTAAACTTTGCGATTCGCGTTTCTTCCTCCTGCGCCTCCCGTCTCTGCCGTGGCCCTCCCGCTCGGTCGATACGGAGACGGGGCTTTGTAAACCTGAGTCTCCCTCCCTTCGCCTGCTGCGTCCGCCTTGACTTTTGTCCCGTTCGTGTGAAGACCTGGTTCTCCGGTGGGGTTTGGAGCTGCGTGCCGTCCTCCGCCTCCTGCCCGGGCCTACTGCAGCCAGACCCTGCTCCTCGGGGTGACGCAGGGGCGAGAGGGAGAGGGTTCTGCGCTCACGGCCTGGAAACACAAGCAGGGAACAGCACAGTCTCAACACAGGTACAGCACAAGAACAGGATATTATGTAATGAAAGCTGTGAAATGGAGGGTTTTATAACGGCTTGTGTAACAGCTTCTTCTGTTTTAAGATCTTTTTTTTTTGTCAAACTGTATATCACAGGTGGTTTGCAAGCTTCATCTGGAAGTAATCCACTGCAGTTCTAGTCTTTTTCGATTCAATACAATATAATTTACACTTTAATCATGCTAAATACAATGCCTGTTCTGTTTTAGACCTGTTTACATTCAGTTTTATGATATTTTACTGCCACAATTGTTACTATATCGACTTATCGTTTATTTTCTTTGCAGTAGCAGGAAAAGGTTTGTAATTTTTGATTTCTAATCGTGAGTAGCTGACTATGAAAATGAATCGACTATAATTAATGATCACAATTACTAGTACATAATTAAGTAGTTACGTCGCCCCATGCATTTCAGTTGTTGGAGTTAACGTATGGAATAACTTACAACAGGAGTTAAAAGACTGTAAAACACCTAAATGCTTTACAAGTTTGTATAAAATGAAAACGAGAAAATCACATGTTGAAAAGAAATGCTGAAAACAGTATTGACATATTGGTCAAATGTCAAATGTTTATGCTTAAGATGTTAACAGGTTTTTATGTTTACTGTTAATGTTCAAAGGCTATTTTTTTAATGCAAATGTTTATGTTCAGTGGAAATGTACAAGGGGTAGACAATATAAACTCAGCCTTCAGCCTATTCCTTTTCAGACTTGGTTTACATCATTTTTATTTTCTTAGCCTTAGCGGAATGTCTGAATAAACTGAACTGAACTGAACTGAACTGGACTAAACAGACTCTAAAACACATGTCAAAAGACCTTTTATAACAAAGATAGGTACATTATTATATCAAAATGTCAAAAAAGAAAAGATTATTGCAGATTTTAATAAATAATGCACTTTAATCATAGATATTCTCTATCTAGAAGTCACCATATTTCAACTTTTATTTGGCAGATAATGTATTTAAAAAGTCTAAATATACACTAAAATAATTGTTAGTGACAGACCTACTTCTATGACTAATTATAGATACAAAATAACAAAGTGTTTTATTCTGATATTTATTTATTGCATCTTGTGTTTTTAACAATATTCTACATATTTAGAAATGTATTTTTAAGGCTTTCCTGCTTTGTTTCTGTATTATTGCTTATCATGATATATTTCTGTAGCAATATATCTTGTCCTGGTTTTTGTGAAATCCACTGCTAAATAATAGATTAGGCTTTCTCAAACAGTCGGATGGTGTCAATTTAATCCACATCATTACCTTCCTTTGTGTTGTCTTTATTTAGAACTATTGTAGCGGTGGTTTAATCCTCTTTTATCCATTATTTAGACCTGGAACAGTCTTGTTATAGACCTGGTTTGGATCTGGTGGTGCTCTGATACATTTGTGGGTGGTACTTTGTGTGAAATGTTATGTACATTACACTATGGCTTTCTTATTCAAAACACAACACTTACATAACATTGACTAACAAATCACAGCTCGATTAAATTAAAACTGTAGTGTGGGAGGACACAGTGTAATAAATATATAGCTTGTTGTTATTGTTAATCAGGTCATTTCAATTGAATCTGTAATCCAAAAAGTTAAACCAAAATGAAGTGTTTTTTTTTAATGTGTCTGTTTATGTCAGATACTAGAAGAATTGGACAGCAGAATGAAAATGTTTTATGGCTTTCACTGTTGATAATTGTGAATAATCGTTAATTGTGATGGTTCTTCTCACAATAATCGCAACACTAGCATTTGAGAAGCACAAGTTTACAGTCTGTTGTAATGCTCTGTAAATGGTGCTGTTTATGCAACTACTTTTGTTGCTATGGGACTCTGTTGGACGACTGAGGCATTGATTTTAAACCAGTGCCGAGAAACACGAAGTGCCTTGAGGGGTTGCCATGTGTGTCTTGGAGAGATGTCGAAATTTTAGTTAACTGATTCACACGGCCATTTAATATAATGGCTTGCCGTTATGGAGTGCCCTGAGCAGATTTATGAACCTGAAAAGACACTAAAATGACCCACACAGTGAAACTGACACTTCTTTTCTCTGTAATTGGACTAATTGAATAACATATTAGCAGCAGTGGAAAGTAAAAAACACTTTTAGGCATCTGTATTTAACTAAAGTAATTTTACAACAGATATTTTTTTACTTTTACTTTACTTTACACTTACTTACTGAGAGCAGGTACCTGAAGTACTTTTATATGAATTACGGTGTTATTTGTAGCACATTCATAGTGAAATCCTGCCGAAATTTTAGAGTTTAAGTCCCAGCTTTGAGAAAACAAAAATATATACAGAAAATCTAATAGAAAAAACAAGAAATGTATTTAAATTGCTATTGTTGATCGAAAATCAACACACTTCTTTATCCAAATCACCACATTTAATGCTTTAACAGTTTATAAAATCTGTTTGAAATTCTTTAACTTTTTAATCTTAAAGTAAATTTTTAAACAGATAGTAGATATTTTATGTGCTACTTTCTACTTGAGTACATTTTTTCTCCTGTTTCTGTACTTATACTTAAGTAACACAATTTAACCACCTCTGTGTCTAAGTAGTTTCAACAATAAACATTTGCCGTGGCTCTAAACACAATTGAAATGAGGGATTGCATGGACATTTTACAACATTTAAAAACATATTATGTATTGTACACCAGAAACGGTGTAAACTGTACTTTTTACTTTGCTTTTTAACACTTTTTAGTTAGTATTTTGGGCTTTGTTTGTCAACTATAAAGCACATTGCAGTCAAAATGTATTAGTATTTATTTAAATGAGGAAAGCGATGGAGGCAGGGCAAGAGGAATGTAGAGAGAGAAAATGGAAGAACTAACAGGAACCATTACCAACCGCGTATTCTCTGTCCGTCCAATGACATAGAAGCAAGGCTCGCCAAGTTTGGAGTTGGTCATACAAAGAGACAAGCTGGAAAGTTCCACTGAGAGGGAAACGAGAAAGGTAAAGAGGACAAGGAAAGAGAAAAGAGTAAAGGAGGTAAGAAACCATGAGAAGAATTGAACCATGAAATTAAATCGAGGCAGAATTGTGGAAGGAAAAGCACAAAGGCCAAAGTTAGCATCAATCAAGTAAGAGTGGATAATATTGACAAAATGAAGAACACAATATTGTTTTTATAATCTTGATGGCGATACATAGACGTAATTTTAGTCAGAAAAGTGCTGTAAATGTCAAAATTGAGGCGCAAGAATCACGCAAAATGTGAATAAACAGTCAAATTTAACACAAAAATGCATAAATATCAAACTTTTGCTAGAAAGTTTCAGCTCTGGAGTATTTGTAATAGTTTTAATTATAGCCGAAACACAACAAATTCCAAAACAACAATTGCGATATACATTTTTAATATATCGCCCAGCTCTAGTGACAAGTGTAACGAAATGTCACCCCGGAGAAAACAAGCAATGTAAAAGTTTTGTCTTGTTTAGTTACCGTAGTCAGGCACGTAGCCGTTCCCTCTCTTCAGGACCAGGTGGATGCGGTGTCCTCCTCTGCGGATCTGCTCCACTGCCTGACTGTGCGTCATCCCAACTGTGCTGTCGCCGTTGATCTCCACCAACTGATCGCTCACCTGAAAGAAAAACACAGATGTACAACCGGAACGCGACTGTTCAAGGTCCTGTGCTCGATTTTGAACCATGAATGAGTGATATGTTTGAGTTTGAACTGTTAGCTCCGCCCACTTAGTCCTGCTTTTCAGTCTAATGTTGAACGACGGAGAAACAAATGTCACGGAGCGTTCTTTGGACAAGGACATCCATAACATTCCTGATTGGACAAAAATGAGTACCTCTGACTATTGCTGTCATATCACTCTCATCCAACAATTTCCTGCAAACAATTCATAATAACTACACCATAATTAGCCTTAATAAAGGAGGAACAAAGACTGAGAAAGCGAGTGGGTTCAAAAACATGATCTACAGATGCTCTGCGAGGATGAGGCCAGTGATGTGGAGATTAAGGACTTTCTATGTTGTGACCAGATGATGTGACAGTCATGAAAACGATACGAAGCTCTCTGTAGTGTGAAACTAAAAGACCTTTTGCAGGGACTGTCTTCATCAGAACAATAATGACAACAAATAACAAACAATTTATTCAGAATGATTCAGGCGTTAGAGTAGAAGTATTAATGAAGTAGTTACTAAGCCTCAATCTTTCCTAAAAAAAATTCAAGTCTTTTATATTGCTTTAAGTTTAATAAAAGTGTAGTTATTATACAGCGTTACCAAAGGCCTTTTATAACGCTCAGGTGGTTCAGTCTAATCTTGTTTCACAAATAGCTGATATTACAATACACTGCATGGAACGAAGAGTGTTCTTTTCTAAACTAGAGGAAATAAAAGTCAGGTACTTTTATTTCCTTTTATTTACTATAAAAATATCAAAACTCCCTCAGAATTATTACAGGCACCATGATTCTACAATGCTTGTTCAAACAGAGTGATAAAAAACAGGGTCAATTTATTATATATCCTGTACTATAATCCAGCCAACATGAAGAAATATCTGCACTTACAAAAATGATTCAGTATTTGCCTTTTGAAACACATTTAAAAACTCAACTCAAACTATGACTACAATCAAACCAGTCATGTGATCACCAGCCAAAAACAAAAAATTTACTTTTTAACATTTCGTTGTGTTGTACTAATCTCATATATGTGTGTATATTGTACTGTTCTGATACCTGCCCAGGGACTACAGATCTGGTATATTTACATTTGTTCAGTATAGATTAATGTGCATTGCCCTCATTAAATAAATAAATAACAAAAAACAAATATCTAAAAATAAAAGCAATGATTGTACAACAGGCTTACCAAGAATTACCAAGATACTCTCAAAATAATTCCAATAAATGCCATGCAGCGAGGTTTGGATACTGCAACATCTCGACTATGCACACGTTTATTATTATTATAGGGTGTTTATTGTGTGATGTAAAAGACAAACCTGCATCTTCTGGCTGCGCGAGGCCGGTCCTCCCTCCATCAGAGCCAGCACATACAGGCCCATCTTGTACTCGCTGCCTCCTCTGAGACTGAAGCCGAAACCCGAGGGGCCCCTGTCCAAGTCCACACTGTAGTACCTCGAGTCACGCTGGGACCAGACCAACAAGAAGAGGGAGATGTCTAACAGTGTTCAACAAGTGTATCTGTACGTGATCTAATTAAATATGATGTAGTTTATGGTGTTACCTTGGGTCGTGACCTCTGACCTTTCCTGCTTCGGTGACTGGAATCAAACTCATTGGATTCTGGGAAGGTGGACGAGTCTAAAAACATTGTGGACATAAAAATAGTGGTAAATCTAAATGAGAAAAAGTTTTAAGACTGTCTAATGCAGCAAGTAATTACATGTATACAGTTTTATACAGCAAAATTATTTATCATTGTGACTTTTTCTTAATTTATTCCTTTTTGTTCATCATCTGATAAAAGGGAACTATCGAGCTGCTGCGCATGTTATACATTTAAAGAAAGCTGTAATTCTCTTCAACGATTGTGGGATGCATCAGGGTCAGTTTGTGCTCCAAACCCACAAATAAAATTTAGATCCTGGACTTTTGTACTTTATTATAAGTCCCTAAATCAAATGAAAGTTAAATTAGCTTCAGATTTTAAAGACAAAACCCAACAAATGTCCAAAGTAGTGTTGAAAAATCAATCCTCAAGCAACAGCTTTACTCCTCTTTATTTTTACCAAAGAATATCGAGGTGGGATTTAAGATCTGATGTTCCTCTGAGCAGAGCTTGTTACCACTTATAATTAGAAAATCTGACACCAGAGACCAAAACTACGGAGTATCAGCTTCACAAAAAGTCCAGGTTCAGAAACAGCTTTAGTTTGGATTGAGTTTTTTTTTAGTCAAGCATTTTAAGAAAAATAAGGGATTAAAAAGTACATATTTCTAACTTTAGTGTTTAAATACAGTTAAAACAATACCTTAAAGATGACCTTAACATTTAACCCATTTCCTTCCTGATTTTGGCATGGAAACTGTTCTCTGTTGTCATGGCAATAGTGCAATCCAAATCAGAATATTATAACTTTTGACTGGGGAAAGGTCTCCACAAAATCCTTCAAACCAGGAGGGAAACATGTGCCCGAAACCCATGAATATGTGGAAGAGTCCAAGTAAAAGTGTTGATTTGAGTGTAATTCAATGTACATTTACCATTTTAATTAAGCAAGTTCGTCATTTTAATAAAGAGTGCAGTATTGTGATAGAACAGTCTTGCCTTTCTATTGTCTTTGGACACGACTACCTTCACTGAACACGTTACTTACAGGTGCTGGGCCGTGGTACTATAGTGAGGCGCAGAGAGTTCCCTGCCCTGCGTAGGATCTGAGAGAGCTCTCTGTGGGGCAGATGGACCACGGATCGACCCTCCACTGCCTCTAAACGATCGCCAGGGCGGATCTGCCCACTTTTGCTTGCAGGACTGCCCCGGCGCACCGTCACAAAGCGATGGGGCAGAAGAGAGGCGGCTGAAAACACAACGAGGAAATGTCAAATGAAGCTGAAGCATAAATTACGACAGGAAAACGAACCAGTTTGCGATGGAACAAGATCTCGTGTTGAAATACGACATCTTGTCAAAAGGTCACGAGTGTCGACCCTCAGGAGAATAAAATTAAACTTAATAAATTGCATATGACAGGTTTTTATGATTTTCTAATTTTGTTCAGTGTATTAATACCTCTTGTAAATATAAAGTATAGTTTTAAATCAATCTGGTATCTGTTTGAGGAGAAAAATTGAAAAATCAGTTGAAAAACAGATTGATGACATCACACAAGGAAGAGAAAGGTTACATATAATTTACAAAAAAGAAACTGCTTTTTTGACCCTTTAAGTATTAATTCAACAAAATAAAGATGTTGACATATATTTCTATTTGCCAAGTAAAAAAATGATGATTAGATGAGTTGTTTTGTCCCAGTAAGTTGTGGTTGCATCTTAATTTCCTAGTGTGATGTCATTATTTACAACCAGGAAGTAAAATCAAGTTGCTAGAATAACATTTATAAAGAATTATACAAAATTTGACATATATCAATCTTTATTGCTTTATTAGTTCAAAGCGTCATCCAACCTGTCATGGGGAATTTTAAGTTTGCACCCTATGAAAGGACATGCAGGGCGCATTGGTGCATTTTTTATGTCAATAGCCATGTTGTAATAAAGGCTTTTTCATTTTCTTAAAGAGTGCCTTGGATTTTTGTCTTTGGTCAGAGCTATTTTCTCTTGTAAATAAGCACACTTTTCTCCAACTGAGGACCTTTTTTTTTTGATTATTTCTTTACATTATTTCCACTTCTTTTGGACACATATAAAGCCACACAGCCAGCAGTCTTTATCCTTTTTATTCTTGATGGGTCATGTTGCTTTAAACAGCTGAAGAGTGCACTTATTCATAATGATCATTTGCCCTGAAACAAATATTACAAATAATGCAAAAGAAGTATGTATATGTCTAAATCTTGTCTTGTTTCATTCTCGAGGACTTAATAGTGTGTCTTTTACCGTGTCGAGAGATTTAGGTCTTAATTCCCTAATCATAGAACTGCAAACAACAAAATATCTTCTCTTTATATAAAAAAAAAAAACACACACACAAAAATATCTGAAATATTGCCCCAAATTGTTTTACTTTTCAACTCACACCTGAATTTCTTACCTACAACCTGCCACCACTGACTCTAAAATTACACTCACTTTTAATTTATGTTAATACGCTCTCTCTCCCCTCCTTCAGCCTGATGCCTCTCTCCTACAACTACAATCACAGCAGCAAAAGTATCAGCCATTTATTGTGAGAAGAAAGAGCACAATTTGACAATATCGTTATCAGTTGATATGAAAATATGACCGATATTTGACGTCAGTATTATTTAGACACACTACTGAGTAAAAATGGAAATAGAAGAGCAATTAGGCAAAAAAATAAAAATAAAAATAGCCACGTGTTTACACTGTAATGCAGCAAATTATTTATATATATAGGACTGGACTGACAAAAGGAAAATTCAGGGAAATTGACAAATTTGACCAAATTTAGACAAAATGAGATGTATACTTTCTGTGTGCCTTAATTAATGTCTTTTAGTGTTTTTCCTGCTCTCTGTGGTTGTGCTCTTGTTTGTGTTTTTCTGTTTTGTTTATGATTTAATTCAATTTGAAGAAACATAAAAAAAGAAGTTAATTTGTGAATTTCATCTCAGCTTACAGTAGAATTGTGAGCCTTACAATGAATTTTAAATCTAAATGTTGGTCGGCATAAAGGCAGCCTGACAGATGTCGGACATTGGTATTGGCTCAAATTAAATAAACAAATCCATAGCCATCTCTAACTGACACCATAAACAGACAACACTGAAATCATTTTTTTTTTCATTAACATTGTCAGATCACCAATCCTCAATTGTGGGACCGGTCAAATTTTCTGTATAATAAAGTAAAGTTAATGTCACATAAACACCCTGAGATAAAAAACATTTAACAGTTTGGTGTACTTTTTGGAGAAAATATCGACTTTAAATGACTTAGTTTGGCTTATAAACTTTCATGATTATTACTTTTTCGTTACTTATGATTACATAGTGACCTGAATAATCATAGTTGTCGATGAACTGAAGAATCTTATACTTATTCTTCCTTCTTTAAATTACTGAAACCTTCAATAAACTTATCAACCCACTTCATTCATTCATTTGTCTAATGTTAGGTCCCTCCTTGTTCAAATGCGTCTTAAAAGTTAACCTTTGGATCCAAAAGTACGACGCCTTACCAAAACTTTGCTTTTATCTCAACACTCAAACGGGTCCAAGTGATTTACTCCACAGCAGCACACGCCAGGTTTCTTAAAACAAGTTGTAATTAAGCTTTGGATTGTTTTTGGCAGAGAGTCAACACCATAAATTAGACAGAAACCTTTATTTTTCCAGCGCCTCCTTGAAACAACCTCCTCCTCCTCCATCTATCAACCTACATCTCCAATCGCTGACACACCACAAACTGTTATCGCTGCTCACTCATTTGTCTTGGAACACAACTAAACCACCAGTATTTATTTATATATTTCCAAAATCTGTTAGACTATTGTGAATTTTTAAATTAACTAATTGGTTGGGTATATATGTAAGATTTTGACTTAATCTTGTATAAATGTTACTTATCTGTGTGCCAAAATATGTTAACATTGATTTTACTGACGACCATTGAGAAGCTGTAGTGTAGATGACTATTTCTAACATTCATAACAACTGCATCTTTTATTAAATATTTAGTTTGATGTTTTATGTCTGCATGTTTACATTACATAAACTGTGCATTTTAACTTTTAGTAATTGGGTGACTAGGGTTTATATCTGCTTCAATATAAGGAGTTAGATTTTTGACAGTACATTTACCTGAGTATAATTCATAGCCCATAATTCTAGCTCACACTCATTACTAGCATCTCTGACCTGTCATATTGGGTACAAATTGTAGGTGCCTCAAGGTGGACTTTTTGATGAATTTGTACAGGAAATCAAATTGTATTAGATATTGTCAAGTTTGCATGGTAAAAGCCACCACTGTAAGTTGTCTGTGCTTGGTTTTGTGAATGTGGCGATTGTAATTCCGCCATAAAAACACAATAAAGGCAAACCTAATCTAATATGAACCCTCTCAGGCTTATGGACTGGCCTCCTGCTGGTGCCAGAGTCAGGACTAAAGCTCAAGACTTGAGCTCGCCTGCCCATCTAAACTAATACATGGGGCAACTTCTGGAATATGGTGAATAGAAATGGGGATGCAATGGGAAACATAAGACATACATAACCAAAATATCATTATACACACAGCAAGCAAAATATATTGTTTTGTGCCTATGCGGGTCACTTCATGACACATTCTGTGGCGTGTGAAAAGAAAAGTGTGGAGCATCACGGAGCGTGAGACAGACAGGTAGGACTTTTCTCTATAACTTGAGAGAGACTAGGAGTGGAATATGGGAGAGCTCACGCATGTACAGAGGCTGTGACGAGCAGAGGAGCTGCAGCACTGAGGCGGGTTTAAATGACGAGTCGAGACGCTCCGATGGTACAAGCCCCACTCACCGAGCACACAGGCCCTGGAGAAACCCTAGGACTGCTGCACTGAGATCTTACTGCTGTTACTGAAAGATGCAGTATATTTATCACTTTTGAAGTGCATAGTAAAGTTACAAATGACAGTAATATATTGCATTTTTCAGTAACATAATAATATGACGTATTACTTGAACATGGGCAGTATAAAACTCAGTGACGAGTTAGAGATTTGAACACTCAAAAGGCCGGTAATGAAGGTTGTGAAATGCTGAAACTAAATCTGTTACACCACTGTACATTTTTTAAATTATCTTTCGCCACTCCAGATTTATAATACTTTAATGACATCAATGGATTTATGTATTTATTCATTTTGAAGCTGATGGTTTATAAAATATTGCATTTGATGTAAGATTGCATTAATATTTAAACAGACTTTTTCCTCTCTTTTAGTAATTTCCTAGTTCTTATGTGTATTTCATTAAAAGGTTTAGAGTTTACAATGTATTTAAGATTGTTTGTTCTTGCATTACAACAATATAACCAATAAAAAAAAACATTGAAGTTTTAATTCACATTTCAAGTATCTATTAACAACCAAACTACTTCAAATGTTGTAATAAACGTCTTCTAGTCCAGATTTATTCTATTTTTAATGATGGTGGATTATTTTAAAATCCTCGGGGTTGAAATGAAATGAGCAAACGCATCACTTTTTTATGCTTGCAGGACCAACTGTTCCCTCAGTCTGGGAAAATATAATCTTACAATGTCTGCTGATAACGCGGCGATGTCATTTTACCTTTCAGCGGCAGAACTGTGTTTCTAAAGCCTTTGTTCACTTTATCTCTCGGTAGAAAACAGGTTTAATCCAGTGACTTTGTGGGAATGTGGAAAAACAAATAAATGTTCAGTCACTTGTTTCTGCTTAAAATTTAATACAAATTCTAACACACGTTCTTTTATTCTCTCTCATTCATAATTTAAGTGACAAGAAAAATACATTTCAAAGATTTCTGTACAAGAGTTTCAGTGTTTTTGCATACAGACCTCCTTCAGACTAGTCAAATTTGATTTACTCTGTTAAAACATTTTGACAAATTTTGCTCAAATGGTTATTTATCAAA
The DNA here is from genome assembly GCA_019453435.1 of Rhinogobius similis. Lineage (NCBI taxonomy): Eukaryota > Metazoa > Chordata > Actinopteri > Gobiiformes > Gobiidae > Rhinogobius > Rhinogobius similis. Next base: position 25,742,623 of record CM033624.1, on the reverse strand, counting down.
CAACATCCACACCTTATCTTTACTAAAACTGAATATCTAATCAGTATCTTACATTATTCCTATCCACAAACCTATTTACATTTATAACAACTTAAGAAGGCAGGTTCTCATGTTTTTCTTATTATGACTTAGTTTGATGGGATAGAACCTGCAGTCATTTTTTATCATCTTAGATCAGCAAAGTTTTAGTTTGTGAAGAAACATTTTAAAATAAATTCTCAAAAAAGCAGTTTAAATAAACAATGTTCAGAAGAATTTACCAAATGGATAACTGTCCCAGAGCGCCCCCTGTCCTTGACCCTCCTTCTCGACAAGGAAAAACTACAAAAAACAAAAAACTGTGGGAAAAAGTAGAAACCTCGGGGAGAACCACAAAATAAAAATCCCTGAATCCCTCTTTCATCAATAAGAGCGACACTCTATATAAAATGTTTACACGCAGAAGTAGAGTTTAAACAATAATTCAACAAAAAAATAACGTCATTACCAGGTATTATTATTTGTCAAATCATAACTATTGTGTAATATGGACTTTGGTCCTTGTTTACGGTTGCTATAGGTAACAGTATTACCTTTACATATGTCACATTTGCTGCTCATGTCCAATCAGCAATTTTTAGTAAATCTTTAATATAATCATGTTCACTATGTTTTAGGGAAATATATAGTCTAACCTGTCATATGCACTTTAGCTTCAACAATACTAATAATACTAGAATAACTTGTTTTATATAAAATAAACAAGACAGAAAGGCTAAACCAATATTGTATTACACGCCAGAACAAATCGGGGCACTCTGATCCTGAAGGACAAACTCTCCTCTTATTCTCGTTCTTGTACTGGATCACGTTCTTGGCGCGTCAAAAAGAAGAAATAGTTTCACTTCACTTCAAAGACACTATAAGTTTAAACTTTTTTGTAGTTAATAAAATATATGGTTTTGTTTGTTTTTGAGACTGATGACGACAATGATGATGATTATTGAGGCTTATCTTGTGTCCAATTTTCTGTGTAAGTTCTGTTCATAAATGTGGGCCTATTATTGAAGTATCAATCATATTGTGAATGTTGTTTTGAAGATATGCAAAGTATTACTATTGACTTTTTTTTTTTACTGCAAAAAAGAGCTCAAAATTGAAAACCAGAACTTGTTTTAAACTTCCAAATCAGAATATAAGGTGCACAATCTGTATTTTTCTGCACTATTTTACACTCATCTCACATTTGTCTGATACTTAAACCTCAACTAACACATTCAAGACATATTTTAACACATTTCAATTGCACTGACATAATTTCATCTGAATATCATCGTCCGCAAACTGGAAAAAAACAAAAACAAACTAAAAACATATAAGAAAAAGCCACATACATGAGTTCAAGCCAATGTAAGACCACCTTAATCATCTTATAGTTCCATATAGATTCTTACGCGAATTGTGTCCATGATAATTTTAGGTCACTCTGTGCTTTGGCGACAGCTGGCTCGTCTTGACTCCTGCCAGTGTCCTTATATAACCCACCGAGCAGCAGAAACAGTTTGCAAACCCTCAGTCAGCCGTGCCATGTAGACTCTCTACCCATCAACATCCAGGAGGGTGAAACATGCTCTCTGTGTGCTCGCCAACACAAAGATTGTTATTAGGAGGTGGAAATATGACAACAGGGACGACCTCCATGTCATAACAGCGATGATCTAATTAAAAGAGCCTATAATTCACAGCTTCAAAAACACACCACTGGGGCTGAACAATCTCTTGATTTTCAACTAGTGTGCCGGGGAAGCGAGTTATTGTCAGTTGTGCCTTAAAAAATGTCCCGTTTGGATTCACACATATGGTTTCCAAAGTGGGGGTTGGGAGATGATTTCAAGTTTGAGAAGTATACTGTTTTAGCTCTATTTTCTAATTAAAAACAGTCTCTTTTGGGGAAATGGAGTCCAGTAACACGCTAAACTCTTCAATTAAACAACATTAAACCTGATTTAACACACTTTGACACTTAAAATCACTACTAATGTTAGTTCTAAGTTGGTCACATGGCTATTTTGGGGGTCCCTGCCAGAAAAGTTTGAAAACCCCTGTAATAGATTAGAATTTCTCTTGTATGTGACTTCATGCTATTAGCTTTATTAACTCAAACTTTCCAAATCAAAAACAGCCTGATAACAAGACCTTTACATTTATGGTCACTTTTTTAAGTTACAAATTTAACTAAAATTATCTAATTTTACCTCTAAAATGATCACAATTATTATTTTGTATTTAGTTGTTATTGATTATATTTGTGACCTGAACAATCACCATTATAGACTACCCAAATAACATTCATTCTTGTTGCTAAAACCTGCACTTTAGACCTCGAGAAATACATCTTTCTTTTAAACAAATATGATTCCTGTTAGTTTAGCAATTTATATTTACATCTCCTCTCATGTGTTGATGCCTGTGGACATAAACATTGGACATTAAACTAACTGCAATCACGCATCTGTCAGAAAACATCACAATTAGATATTTTCCCAAATAGGTTTAGCCCTTCACTCCTCTCCCCTCTTATCCTAATCTGAATGACCCAAAATCCAACCAAGCCGGGCCGGGGCAGCTGTTCAAATAGTCCTCTTAGCCTCGTGCCAGATCAACAGTGTCCATTAATACATATGTCATAAACACGTGTTAAAACTCGCGCAGGCAGGAGAGGAGGCAGGGATTGGAGCAGATGTACCTAGCACGCACAAGCCTATTTAAACACACATCCAAATGGACCGCTGTTGCCGCTGTTAAAGGCTGTGGGGTAATCTCACTGCAGTGTATCCCACCGGCGCCGCACTCATCTCGGATACAGACAGGCAGACACAACCCCTCCCCAACATCATAAAAAATCCCCCCTTCTTCTTCTGCAACCCCAAGCACATTCACCGAGAGCTGCAGACGTCACACATCATCCTGCAAACGCGCTGTTGATGCTGCACGGCTTGTCGTTCAAAATACACACTGGGAGGAATCATAGTTTAAAGATGATTTATTCACTGGACTCGATTTGATTCAACGTGCAGCTCTCTATTTACTCTGCAGGTTATTCTTATTATTTTGTAAGCTATTCTATGTATATGCAAGGCTATTCTATGTATTATTATTATTGTCATGCACAGTTTTTAACCAGTGATAAACAGCATTGCATGGATTTGTCGGTGCAAGCTCACATCGAAATGACAATAAAGTTCATTCACTCTGTCACTTTCATACACGTAAACAAAGCCATTCTCGTAAAGTTTTTGATTGACGAAGCTTATCTACGCAGCAAACTTTTACACCACTTGCATGCACAAAACTATAGCCTTCTGCAGAAACAAACTTCAACGATGTGATTGAAATGATGATAAACAGCAATGCATGAATGAATAAATAAACGTTGCATGAAGTATTATTAAGCAGATAATTACGTCTGGACTCCTTGACAGTTTTCAAAGCGGACTGTAGTCTCTCCAGCATGTTTTTTGGCTCGCAAAAACAAACAAAATAGAAAATCCAGGTGGCAGAGGGATGCTAGCGTTTACGTGCAACACTGGATGACAGGTTAACTATCCCCCAGCGGCTTGTCCCTCTGTTGCTCCTGTGCGCCGCAAATGTTCACTGTAGCGTTTCTCTCGTCGGGCATTGGGGGGGAAAGCGATGGACGAAAGGAGAGATAGAGCCAAAGAGGAGAGAGGGAGGGGACGAGGGGGGCAGAGTTTAATCTTTTGAAAAAGCAGACTGGATGCTTTTACTGCAGAGTGGTGTGAGAGCGGCGGAGAGAGTGGGCTGCAGGAGTGGAAGGAGAGACAAGAGCAGCAGAGGAGGACGAAGAATGAAAATATACGAGGACAAATGGCAGAGCAATTAATATGGACAACGAGGACAATGGCACGCTGAAGGTGATGGCATCGAATCAGAACTATGACTTTTACAGTGGGGACAGGTGCGTCGTGTCACGGTGAAAACATAAATACGTGTTCGAGCAGAGCGTAAAGTAAATTGAACAGCGTAATAGTGGAACAGAGGAACGTGAGGTAATAGATCATATGAGTGCTGCGGTTAACCTGCTGCATACAGACACGCCTCCTGACGCTTAATAGGATGTGCCACATTCTCACGCAGGACATAAACTGCATCATACTCCTGTCAGGTCAATGCAGACAGACATATGACAGATAAGGTTGACAGAGTGTAAATATGCAAGAACATCAAAAAAGGCCCAAAAAGTGTAAAACATGTCAAACTCGATTATGTCTCGCATGCATGACATCTAACACGGTACGTTAAGATGAATAACCTCTGAATCACAAAACTAGATTGATGTTTATTGACAAATATACAGGGCCGAGTGTGTGGGTGAAGTTAAATTATACTATTAAACTAGTTTGAACTGTAGATAGTCCAAAAAAATGTCCACTAGGAGTGGAATATGGGAGAGCTCACGCACGTACAGAGGCTGTGACGAGCAGAGGAGCTGCAGCACTGAGGCGGGTTTAAATGACGAGTCGAGACGCTCCGATGGTACAAGCTCCACTCACCAAGCGCACAGGCCCTGGAGAAACCCTAGGACTGCTGCACTGAGATCTTACTGCTGTTACTGAAAGATGCAGTATATTTATCACTTTTGAAGTGCATAGTAAAGTTACAAATGACAGTAATATCTTGCATTTTTCAGTAACAATAAAATGACGTATTACTTGAAAATGGGCAATAAAAACTCAGTGACGAGTTAGAGATTTGAACACTCAAAAGGCTGATAATAAAGGCTGTGAAATGCTGAAACAAAGTTAAAAACATTAAAAATAATCCTCCATAAAGAAAGGAACATATGTTGAAAGCATATTTAACAGACACATAAACACAAAGCTCGACGATGGATCAACAATACTGAATCATAAATAAATTAAAAACTGAAAAATGAATGGGTGATTTGCATATCATTTATTTAAACACATCTTAAAGTAAATACTGACCACTTCCTTCAAAATCAAAGATAAATTAAAGCCGCAAAGCGGCGATAATGGCCCTCGCCCCGCGCGCGACCGCCTTCCCAAGCGGCCTCGGCCGGTCCCAAACCGCCACGGGGCACCGTCCTCCTCTTCTGAGCGCCACTGGGCCTCCGTGAACCCCCTCCCCCAAGCGCCGTCCCTATAGAAGTGCATAGGCGGGCACTGCTCTCCAAAAGTGGCAAAAGCATCCAAAACACGGCTTCGATGTAATTAACTTATTCGATCAAAATGCTCTAAATAATGCATCTGCCAAGTTTCACTGACTTTGCTCGAAATAATTTAGGGATCTCCATAGACTTATGAAATGTGTCATAGGAAATGAATGGGGGATATGTGTGCTCCCAGAGTCAAAACAATACAAAATAGGACATCAATGTAATACTTTTTTGCAGCTTTTGCCGCTTCAAAGCAGTTTACAAGATTTCGTGGAAATTAGGAAATGTTGGTACTTTTACATGACCAGCAGGGGGCGCTATAGTGAAACCTGCTTATGTGCTCCTGAGTCTGTTCCGTTTAATATTTTATTCTGCATCGGTGACTACAGTTTGGGCTCTGTAGGGCAATACCTGTGGCTAGGAGAGATATTGAAATTAACAGGAAATTAAGGCGTTTTTTCACAGGAAGTCATGACTAAACCACACGAGATAGGCCAAAAAAAATGGCAGATTATTAAATTCCAATCTGTCTTGATTAGACACGTGTACGTTAGACCAATGTTGGCCAAAAACCCTAGGACAAGTTCTCAATGGAAAATAAAAAGTTTAAGTGGCATTTAAAATTAAAATCAATATGGCCGCCATGTCGTTGGTCTGACGACTGAGCACCAATTATGTTTTAGGGTGCTTTTTATGTGTACTATCACTGTGCCAAATTTTATGGGCCTCCTCCAAAGTAAATGTGTCTCCTTCTCCATAGGCCTCACCCAAAAGGTGGCGCTGTAGAGGCTGTTTATTAGTTTCAGGAAAAATACAGTTATGACCCATTAATGTCCCTTAAAAGGAGTCTCTGTATTGAGTTTGGTGGCTGTCCTGCAGGTTTTAGTTGTTTTTTATTGCAGCCTTGTGTGAATAGAATCAGACTCCCATAAAGAATGAATAGGAGCTCTGGGGGGCTCTAGAGTTAAAATTATGAAGAATAGGGCATGGGTCCCATTGACTTTTTTGCATCTTATGAAGCATAGAATCATCTCTCCAAATTTGGTGTCAATCGGACAAGCTTGCAGCTTTTAACTGAACTGTAGGGGGCGCTATAGTGATTCGTGGCCCTGTGCTCCCTAGTGTATTTTGTTTAGTATTTAATTCTCCATCATTGGTGGCAATTTGGACTCTGTAGGTCCAGTCCATGTGTCTTTGAGGAGCACGCCAAGAAACAGGAAATAGAGGCGATTTTTCACAGGAAGTCATGACTAAACCGCACGAGATAGGCCCAAAAAAATGGCAGATTATTAAATTCCAATCTGTCTTGATTAGGCACGTGTATGTTAGACCAATGTCGGCCAAAAACCCTAGGACAAGTTCTCAATGGAAAACAAACAGTTAAAGTGGCGTTTAAAATGTAAATCAATATGGCCGCCTTCTTGTTGGTCTTATGACTGAGCACCAATTATGTTTTAGGGTGCTTTTTATGTGTACTATCACTGTGCCAAATTTTATGGGCCTCCTCCAAAGTAAATGTGTCTCCCTCTCCATAGGCCTCACCCAAAAGGTGGCGCTGTAGAGGCTGTTTATTAGTTTCAGGAAAAATATAGTTCTGACCCATTAATGTTCCTTAAAAGGAGTCACTGTATTGAGTTTGGTGGCTGTCCTGCAGGTTTTAGTTGTTTTTTATTGCAGCCTTGTGTGAAGACATCTGAGTCCCATAGACAATGAATGGGAGCTCTGGAGGCCTCTAGAGGCAAAAGTGTAAAAAATAGGCCATGGGTCTCATTGGCTTTTCTGATCAGGAGGCCGTCTAGGAATTGTCTGCAAATTTTCACTAATAAAAGTCAAAGTAATGTTTTTTTTTCCCCATTGTAATTTAGTGCGTTCCTACAGGTGGCGCCATAGGGTTGATTGTTATTGTGCGCATATAAATGGATTCAGCAGCTTTACGTTTACGAGTGTTTCAAATTTCATGTCGATCGGAGTATGCATGTGCGTGCAGGAGCTATTGAAATGATTTGGTGAGCACTCTTTGCGCCCCTGGTGGCCAACGATGATAAATGCACCATATCACTAATTCAGTTTTTTTCATGGCGCCCTGCACTGGACATATTCCCCAAGTTTCGTCCAAATCGGACAAAGTCGATGTTTGACTTAATAGGTAGGGGGCGCTAGGGAGTACTTTGAATTTATTTTTATTAATGCATTACATTCAGATCATAATTACGCACTCGTGGCTGAAATTACAGCTCTGTCAGTCCAAGCGTGTAGCCGTGACATGCGATCGGAAAAACAGGAAACGAAGGCGTTTCTTCGATGGCGAGCCGCGGCGAAACCGTTCGAGATATCCGAATAAAAGTGGCAGATTATTAAATTTCAATGCGTGCCGATCGCAGAAATGTGTGCAAGACCCACGTGTGGCAAAAGCCCTAGGACATGTTCTCCGTCAAAAAAAAAAAAGGCAAACTGGCGTGGCGACTTCGGTCCAATATGGCTGCCGTGCGCTTGGTCCGAGGGCCGCGCTCCAATGTCATGTTTTGCTCGATTCACTGTTCTCTATCACTGTTCCGAGTTTCGTGCGCGTCGGGCAAAATTTGCTTGTCCCATTTCCCATAGGGATCCGATTCGGGCCGGTGCTGCTCGTTCGGTTCGGGTCGGACGCTCTCGAGACGCGCGAAATACGAATTTTTTTTCCGGGCCGATCGCGACTATACCCCCATTGAAGACTTTTCGTGCATGTTTACTGGGTCAAAAAGGGCCGCGAAGAGTATGAAAACAGGGCGTAATAAAAATAAGCAAGAAACGGACGAAGAACAATGTCCCTCGCCAGTTTACTGGCTCGGGCCAATAAATGAATATAGCAGTGGGACCATTGGACCAGGAGTGGTCCACGGTAAGAAAAGATTCAAAGATATTTATCTGAAGTCGTTCAGGTGACTACCTTTGAAATCTTTTCTAGAGTGTGACTGTTGTGATGGTAATGCACACATGCACTTCAACACATCTTGAAGAAATCAATTATTCTTTCAGGACAGTTTTAAGTGCTGGTCCCTGTAGTTGGTCAAATTAAGCCAATTAAACCAAATTGTTTAGAAATGTTGGAATGGACCACTGAGATACTAATGCACTTCAACACATCTTGAAGAAATCAATTATTCTTTCAGGACAGTTTTAAGTGCTGGTCCCTGTAGTTGGTCAAATTAAGCCAATTAAACCAAATTGTTTAGAAATGTTGGAATGGACCACTGAGATACTAATGCACTTCAACACATCTTGAAGAAATCAATTATTCTTTCAGGACAGTTTTAAGTGCTGGTCCCTGTAGTTAGTCAAATTAAGCCAATTAAACCAAATTGTTTAGAAATGTTGGAATGGACCAATGAGATGTTAATGCACTTCAACACATCTTGAAGAAAATCACAAGGACTTCCTCCAACATGGTTTGAAATGCTGGTCCTGGGTTTGGGTGCCTAACGGCGAGTGAACGTCCTCCTCAGTCTAGAGAAGAAGCGTGCAGACTTGGACAAGTTCTGAAAGGCTCTCAGCTCAATGTTAAGATGTTTAACAACGGCTGCTTTCAATGCTGCGCTGTCTGGATCCTGGAGAGCCCTCAGGAGAGAGTCAGCGGAGCCATATTCCACAAGGAGATCTTTGGCTGCTTTTTTACCAATTTCTTCTAAGTCGGCCACTCTGGTCTTACGTTGGCCGCCAACAACAAGATGATCTTTAATTTCTCGTTGCAGCCTGACAGTAATCATTGTGCGGCCATGGCAGTCTTTAGATCCAGCCATTTTAAATACTTTGTTGACCAAGGCAGGCGTCAGGAAGAGAGCCTCTGGACGCAGCTCTGTTCCACACACTGCCGAGATCTTTTCTGGATCAGCGGTGATGGTGTTCTCTTCTGGTGGCATGTCCACTGTAGGACTGACTTCCTCTGATCTTTCTGAAGTCAGGTTGGTCACAGTCGCCAGATCAGTCTCAATGGTCTCTTCAGGCAGAGTCTGAAGTGGGCAGCAGGCAGAATCCTCCTGACATGCCGTGCTTGGTTTAAGCTCGGCCCACTCCAGAGAACCATTGTTTTCAATGATCACCCCCATGAAAGCCAACTTGGACAGCACCTCAGCAGGCAGAAGCTGCAGGCTCATGTCCTCTGTTGGAGCTTCCTGGGTGACCTCAAGCTCCTGTTCAGTGCCTTGCTGTGGTACCAGGTCCACTGATGGTGTCTGAACCTCCTCTGTGCTGCTGGAATCCTCTGATGCGACCTCCACAACAGAAGGTGCTTCTTTCTCCAGCTGCAGGTCGGCTGGTTGGGCGTTGTCTTGAGCAGATGTAGAAGTCTCCTCCTGTCCGACTGGGCCCTCTACAGGAAAGGTGACCTCTGCAGGCAGCTCTGGGTCTTCTGCTGGAGGCTCCTGCTCTGGCTGGGAAGAGATGTCTAGGGGAACCTGACATTCCTCTTCTTCGCTTGGGGTTACATCATTTCCTAGAGTAACCTCCTCAGGAGCATTCTCCGTCTCTGGACCATCCAGCAGCACTTGCTTCGGCTCCGGCTCAGGCTCAGAAACAACAAAACTGTAGCCAAAAATATTGAGGATTTTACCTGCAGCGTTTCTCTTTGCCTCCTTCTTGGACATGCCTAGTGCCGTGACCGTCTGATCTGCCGCTGTGAGTTGGACAGTAAAAATGAAAGGATGTGTCTCTCTGTTCACATCCACAATCATACACTGTGCTGGCTTCCCTCTCAGGTTTGTCAGCAGTCTTTCCAGACACACTACTGGATTTTCATGTGGCTGGAATTTGGGCAGTTCTTGCCACAAACCAGTGCGATTCTTTGTTCTTTTTGTCTTTTGTCTTCCCTCCTTGGGTGGAAGGGGAAGACGTCGCAGGTCTGGAAGAATCGTCCGTGCCGCCTGCAATTTGGCTTCGGATTTGGTCGGTCCTTGGCCTTCTGCTGAGAAATCACCAACAGTGAGGAGAAATGTGAAGATGGCCTGATGAACAGGGCCCATCCTGCTCTTCTCCACAAAGGATGCCTCAAAATAATGCTGGCTTGCCAGCTCAAACACCTCACAGATCTCATTCTTGTAGTTTATGCTGATCTTTTCCTGCCAATACCCTGAACGCTCCATTTTTGTGGTAGGCTTACTCATTTTGAATTTGTTTGTATCAAGTTGTGTAACTCGACTGTATTTCTGTAACTCGTCTGTAACACGTCTGTAAAATGTGACTTCTCTCTTCAGAGGACTTGTGTAAATGAAACCATGAACCATGTCGTCCTTATATAGACTTGGTTCTATGTGACATCACGTGGTGCTTTGTGACATCATGGAATGGAATGCTGTTGTCATGGAGAAAATCCAGAATGGGGTGATGTCATACCCTCAGATGGAGTAAGAGCCAATTTTTCCTATTGATACTACGACTCCAATAGACACTACTACTCCTCCATTATAGATACTAACTAATACTACGCTTACTCCAATAGATATAACTACTACGACTACATCAACAGTACACAGTGATAGGGTAATTGGTTCACGTTTATTTCATATAACATTCATTCCAAAATAAAAAAGAAAACAGGGGAACAACTCTTATTGCTGACGTTTTTTCTAAATTTGTGAAGAATTATTCATGCTGAATTATAAAATGATTGGCTACGATAGTTACAAACAGGCCCTCAATGTTTTGAATACAAAAGTCAGAGACACAAAACCCCCACACATACTATTTTTTGGCATTGAGAAGAAGGTCCTTTGACTAAATGTGCTGGTCCAGTCACCCATGGTATTCTAGGGTAGCATAAAAACAGCTTAGTATTGTAAAAAATGAAAGAAAATCCATCTTAAATCGTAGTGAATTGACTTGCTTTAGTGTCTGCGCACACATGGCCTTCTCACAGATGCAGACAGCAGTGCATCAGCTCATGGAGTCACTGACCTCGCCTCTCCACATTTTTACTGCTCTTTCATTCTCCCGCTGCTCTGGCTCCTCTCACACTTCTCCAGTAATTGCATGTCAAATCAATGTTCCTCTGTTCAGTCGAGCACAAAAACCCACCAGCCACACTTCACTTTCTGCGAGTATGTCCCCTTTCCTCTTAATATTACATAGAACACTTCATTAATCACAATCAAATCAAAATTGCAATTTGAATGATCCCAATTAGTTGCAAGGGCCAAAATTATTTAATTAACATATTCAACCTCCCAAACAACACAATATCTTGTAATAGGAGTTTAAAATATCTCTGTGACAATAAATCCGTATAATAGTTTTGTATATTGTCATGTATTGCTTTTATTTTCTTGTTTTAACGTTATTAATGTCTAAAATTATCTAAGACATTGAACATTAAGGAAGTAAAATTAACTATAAATGACATTTCATTTTCAAATATTGTTCAATTTTACCTTCTTTCTAAATGAAGTAATTCCTCTAATGACTCTAATCACTCCCTGGTTAGATAACAAGCGCCCCCAGGGGTCCAATAACCTCCGTTTAGGAAACACATACAGTTGGGAATCACAGGATCCTTCAGGATTTGATACGATGCTCACGACACGATAATATCACGATGTACATATTTACCTTATTCCGCCTGCTTTTGCCACTTTTGCTGCACCTCCGTTGTATTGGCACTTCCACTAAACCACTACATTTACTTTAGTTTATCATTTAATGGTCAGGAACCACGTACAAACACATTAATCTTACAAAAGAGAAAATGCTTTCCATCAGATTTAGCAAAAATGCTACTTTACATCCACATTCTGTTTATAAATGCTCAATTCATTAATCAAGGCAGTGACAATGCTAAATATATTTACTTTCTCTAAATAAGCTGTAAAAATGTGCTGCCACAAATGTACCACAAAATGCCAATATATCATTACAATAATCCATGATACTGACAAATTATTACGGTATAAATATATCAATATTTTGCCACACCCTACTCTTTTCTTTTAGTTTTTAGTTTAGTTTATAGTTCATATTTCAGTCTTCTCTCAAATGTGAATATGCCTAAAAGTTTTCAAATGGTGCTCTGTGAAAAAGAACTTCAATATTATAATTTGAATTATTGAAATATTAAATCATAAAGGCAAATATTTAGATAATAGAATATAATCTGTAAATAAAAAAGCCTATTAGTTTTGCAGTTTATGTCGTTTCCTTCGTTTTTTTTATTATTATAGTTAAAACATACAATATATGATAGAACACAGAACATGCCCAGCGTAAAGACAAAATAAAATGATGAAATAAAAACGAGTGGCACAAAACATTCAAAGTCCTACAAATATGTCCCATTTTTCATTTTTTTTTCATTTTTGTCCGAATCTTTTTTTTCCCCCATTTGTTTTTAAACTTACATTTTTATTGCACATTTTGCTATCACAATCTTTCCATTTATCCTGACATTTTCTTCAAATGAACTACCCCATGCCCTCTTTTTCTTCACTACCAACACTCCGACGTCCTCCTCTCTTTGCCTTCACCTCCATTCATCGCCTCCTCCGTTCCTAATGTATTTGTTCATATGCCACGCTGGCTCCGCACTTCTGTCTCGTCCCCGGAGAAGGCAGATCGCGCCGCTCTATTTCAGCCACATCTATCTGTCTCCATGTGTCCTTCCTCGCGCTAATGCTGCTCCATAAATCTCTCCGCCTCCTTTAATGAGGTCTTCACTCTGAAACAAATAAGCGAGCTGCAGGAAGAGAAGGAGACGCTGCAGGCAAATGTTTGGAGTTTGTAATGCTGCGGTCCAGACACAATATTCTACAGTGTTTAATTAAGACGGACGAAATGACTGCTGTTAATGTGCTGTTTTTGTGCTGCGGTTTGCAAACACACACCCAAAGCACTGGTGCAATCCCAGGTCTAATCAGTGTGCATGGGCAAGACACTTAACCCAGCTGGTTTGTGTATATAAATATGAGTGAGACGCCTTGCTTTTGTTCGCCTACCTCAAGGCTGTTGGGTTGTGCGATGAATTGAAATTTAATTAAATCAAGCTCGAATAGTTTTAAATGTCAATGATCTGCTTGTTTTTTTACCGAAGGGCCTACAGTCATTAAAAGCTTGTATGACGCTCTGACTTCGTTTTTGTCTGGTTTCTGTTCGTGAAAGTAAGATTCAAGGGTATTTGAAACAAATGTAATATAAATATGTGATCAAAATGAGGTAGAAGAAACGTGGGCTAAGACAAGTGTATGCAGCAGAAATGTGTTGTTTTCTTTGACATTTCTTATCTTATTTTGCTGCCCTTTGGAGCTAAATGTTTGTTTTCTATTGCTATTATATACAGCTTTGGAAATTGTCTTGTTTGTATAAGAATAATGTTGGATTGGGTTTGGATTGGCGTTTAAACCAGTGCTGGGGGAGTAAAAGATAAGTGCAAGAAATTGTAAAAGCAACTTTGAGCTCTACAGACTTAAACTCTATCTGAGAATGGGTGCACCAGTCCTGGACTCATCTACGTCCGTCGAAGGGAGTAGGATTTCTCATTCTCTGTGGTTCTCTTCAATATTTATCTTTTTTCCCACTGGTTTTTATGGATTTTTGTTGACAAAAGGAATAGTGGATGCTTTGGAAAAGTGATCTATTTATTTATTTCTTGTTAACGTTGGTCAGTCTGTTTGTTTTGGTGCCAGATGACTGTTTCATTGTTTGATTTTCTAACTTTAAATTAACAATTTTGTGAATCCCTGCAAGGCGAATACTGTTGTTGTTTTGGGCTTTTCCAAAAAAGGAAAAGAGAAGGAAGAAAAAAGAAAAGAATGTCACAAAAGACCAAAATTATTGTTATCATATAAAGGGATGCAGGTTTAGCTCTCTCAGATGGATTGAATAGGACTGCAACTAATGATTATTTTAGTAAACAATTTGTCTAGTGATTATTCTTTTCATTAGTAAGTTGTTTAGAACGCAAAAGACCTATGAGAGTTTTACTAAATTTGACCCAGATGAAGCAGAAGTGAAGCTGTTTGAGGATGTCCTGATGGAGAATCTGGACTAATAGGTGTTGTTTTAATCAAAAACACAACATTTATTCATTTCTCGTGTCATTTTTGTGTGATCCCTGGTTTGTCTGAGTCATAAAAGCTCTTCTCTCATGGCATGTTTTGAAGTCTGTGTCGTGTCTAGATAGCGAATAGTTGATTATCTAATTGTCAACTAGTTCTACGATAACTTACTTAATTTACTTGTTGCAGCCCTTGATTGAATGGAATATTTTCAGAAGAAATACCTAACATTACAAGGTTTATCCACAGTTGTTGAACCTCAATCTTTACATTTATTTCTGACAAGATCTTTGCTGATTATCTTGATGTCATTACACAAGTACAAGTTCACTCCAGCGAATCACCGTTTTGATCTCTTAAGCCACACCACAAAACCTCCATAAGAACAATGGTAATTTGCCCGCCCCCGCCTCCATTATTGAATGTTGTTGTGTCATCTAAACGGCAGCCGAACAGTGGTGCAGTGTGCGCTGGAGCCTAATAGCAAACAGGCCGGCGGAGCTGAGTGACAGGTATGAATACTAAGAGCCGGTCCAGAGGAGGAAGTCTCATTCATTATCAATGAGCGCAGCACAGATTGCTTCACCTCACAAAATAGCACGTTAATTCCAGACTGGAAAAATAATTTGGCGACCCCACAAAAGTTTTTTGCGACCCCACTTGGGGTCGCGACCCCTAGTTTAAGAACCACTGATCTAGATTAATCAAAGTCTGACGCTGCCAGTGCTGTGGCTAACTCCTAGAGCAGCCGAAACACTTATTGAAACGTTCACAGAGGAGGCTATAATCATTAATGATAGAAATATTGTTCGTTTACCTCTTCGTTGTCTTCACTTAGCCTTAAAAGTTAAATCCAAACTTTGGTCAAATCAGCGATGCACAACTTTTGTTTACATGAATATTAAGTAGCCACGTGCTTCTCTCAGGCTTCTCGTCTTTTTACAGGCCTCAAATATCAATGATATGGCAAAATAGATTGGAGGGTTTAAATGTCACCTAATGTTTCTGTTACTGAGAGAGATAGTTTGTGCTGTGGAGGACGTTAAACATTATCTTACAATCTTATGTCACATTGTAATAAATAATGAGCCTATCTTAGGTAGGCCTATCAATATACAGGTAATAATTTACTAAAAATTCAGCATTGCACACTTGTAGCCTGTTTATAGATTTAAAATGTAGGTTTAGTAAAATGTTGGTTACTTCCTTATCGGTCTGTCTGTCTGTCTATTTTGTAGTTGTTGAAGCCATGGAAATGCTGGTTCCTGTTAAGCACAAGGGATTGAGCAAGTGGGTCAGGATACCACAAACGGATGATGTCTACAGTTATCCAGAATTTATACAAGAAGGTAAAGTTCACTGCAAGATTTAAGCGATTAAATATAAAGTGGTCGTTTTTTGGTTTTTTTTTGTTATTTCACAATTTGTATACAAAACCTTCTAAATTCCTGAATAGAGGAAAAAGTGAAGTGGAATATAATGTGATTTCCCTGGAGAAACTGTAATTAACCTCAGATTGTCACATAATATGAGAAATCATTGTAGGTTTTATCTTAATCACAAAGCAGTTTTTTTGTTTTGTTTTACTGGACACGTGCTTCCAAAAATATTGAGCCCACAGTAGTTAATTGTTAACCTTAAGTCGTTACAACAATTATTTAGATCTGATCAAATAATTAATCAATGGATATTGCTTCTGCTTCATATTGTCTTCCCCTCCTTTCTGGAATTTTGAACATTCTTGTTTCAAAGGCTGCTCTTATTGTTCAGAGAAATGTTAAGTGTATTGTGCACATTTTCACAGTAAGATGACAATGTCATTCATTCTTTTCTTAGTAATGGCAACATTTAATTTGCCAGACTCTACATCCTTGATCCTGAAAGATGGTACTGGAGTGGAAGTGGATCCTGACATATTTGATGAACTTCTACATTCAACTCAAGTTTCATTTCAAGCTTTAACTAAAGAATGTGGTGGTAAGACATGTAATGAATTGGCCAATATGCTAATTTAACCTATTTATACTTGAATGTGTTTGTCTTGTCTTCCTAGATGACCGTGTTGAAGATTCACTTTCGGATGCCTCATTGTCAGACACTTCAGAGTGGTCCCCATCGTCATCATCTGGTTCAGATTCAACAATAATATTGGAGACCACTAAAGCTCACAAAAGACAGCAAGTAGGAGGACCTTCTGACAGCACAACCGCAAGAGATGTAAATTTTACTCTCAATTTTTAATATTAACTAGTATTTGTTTTGTATGATTATTATTGAAATTTGTTATTTTAGATCGTGAAGGCAGCCCTGCAGTCAAAGCCCTCTGGTGATCTAATATTCACAGAATATGATCAAAAGAAATGCCTGTCTGATGGTACTATGAGGAAATTGGTGGACATGCTTGTGACAGACATGGTCGAGACTCATGGGTGAGCAAACAAGCATTTACTAAAAGTGAATATTACAGGTTAGACCACACAATTTACTAAAATGTAGTAAATTATTGACATTATCCTCAGTTTGATAATTTTGGGTACATTTACAATGTTACTTCCTGGTAGTTCATGGACAGCAGAATTGTCATGGGTAATGGGTGGGGGTAATTCTATTAAAAAATTTCTGGCAACCAGACAAAATTTGATATAAATTACACAATAGTTTGATAAATAAATAAATAATAAAAATTGATAAATAATATCTGGTAACACCTTTTATTTTGTAAATTGATTAATTAAACAGTTAGAGAAACGTTTTACGTGTAAATTGTTTAGAACTGAGCACTACTTGGCTTAGTCCTGGTTTAGTCCAGAACGTGACATACATCAACATGCGACACTTGAATTAATTGCGACAACACATTAAATGCGCATTCCCAGAGTAGTACAGAGTAGTAATTATTATTATTTGCAAGTTGTAGGTTATTATTTCATAACCTGAAACTTGACTTAGTAGCTTTTCACTATAGGGCCCAATAAACTATGTCATAATTAGAATAACATACCACATTTATTGATGCTTAAAGTGCATGTGTGATTGGGTGCTCGGTGTTAGAGGTGTTTTTCTCTATTCTGTTTGTTTTCAATTAGGGCCCGAGCAGGAACATGCGAGAGCCCTATTGTAACAGTAAAAAAAATGAGTGAATACACACAAATCAAGTAGTTAACAATCACAAAAATACAAGTATCTCTAATTTCAAATACCAAATTTAGCAGCCCTCTAACTGAATTGTGTCCTTCCATGGTCTCAAGGTTTGCAAGGACCCTTTTATCACTGCTTGCTGTTTTAATTGAATTTTGTTTTTATTTAGATTGATCAAGATTTCACAATGCTCAGTGAAGAAGTGTCTGGTAAATTCCTTTCAAGGTGGCCAACATACTTCAAACCAAGAATCCTTGGACAAAGATCTCGATGCAAATACAAATGTCAGTGAGCTACTTTTGCGTGCACGTCAAATTAAAATCAACTGGTCATGTAACCAAAAGCAATTGCTCTTGTCTATTCACTATTTCTAGTTTGGTACGCTGAGGTTGCCTTTATCCTGCTGCTGTCAATCTCTTGGTGAGGCTTGTTACGGCTGAATTCCACATCATGCGTCTCCGCTCCGCTGCGCCACGCACTGCGCAGAACTTACGCAGCCATCGAAATGAATGAAGCCCGTTCCACATCCCGCGTAAGCGCTGCGCAGGTCTGCGCCTCAGCTCCGCCACTCCGCCGCTCTCCGACAGAATTGTGGATGAAGTCTATTTTCTTCTGCGCCCGAGTCCGACCGGATCAAGCCACGTAGTTTAGATCGCACCAAACAGGAAAGAGAACACGAACTACATCTGGGTTTCCAAAACAAAAACTTTTAACTCAGACCTGATGACGTGCCTTAAACTTTTTGTTACCCAGAAGGCAAATGTTTACAATCAATACCACCCGAAACATTTAAATGGTTGTAAATCTCTTAAGTACAGTTTTGGACTGTCATTTTATTAATGCTCTATTCATGCGCCGTGTTGACACGGTGAAAAAAGCGATTGCAGTTGCACAAAAAACAAACTTTCAGTTAATCTGCATTTGTTTTCTCTGTCCGATACTTTTGGAGCGCTTTCTGATTACGAGTTCCCGCTCCTCGGGACTTCGCAGCCCTGCGCTGCGCGGACTGGCGGAGACAAATTGCATCCAGTAGGCGAGGGTCTGCGCTCTAAATCGGAGGCGGTCTGCGGTGCAGCGGAGACGCATGATGTGGAATTCAGGCGTTAAGGTATGTCAATTTTTTTTTAATTGTTATTTTTTTTAAGCCAGTTATGCATTTTATGAATTTGTCTATTTTCTGTATTTTTTTTTTTTTTTCTTGCAAAATTTCTACATTGCCATGGATCAAAATGTCATTTCTTGTTCAACGCAGACTGGTATGGCGGCCTTTGACGAGCTCTTCAAGACCCATTTTGCTCTGCACAACTTCTTCACATTCATCCAGACCACAGTGTATGGTATTGACAGCGGCAGCATGAAGGGAAGTCCCTGAGTGAAAGAAAGACTTCTTCATAACGAACTTTGAGAAACATATCTTTTGCCTGAAGACATGCCTACAAACAAATGTTTCATTTGCAAGGTACACCACACTAGTTGTTGTTTAGGAATTTGAAGGTTCAGCATGGATTGTACCCAGAACCAGAGCCAGGAGAAAGGAATTTACCAGACACTTCTTCAACGTAGAGCATTATGAAATCTTGATCAATCTAAATAAAAACAAGTGTTTCCCACTTATTTTGGTTACCAAAGGCACTTGTCTTGCACCTACAAAGACTGTGCTGGTTTTCGTAGCAAGAATATGCTCTTCAGATCCAGCTTTTTTATGACTATTATGAAACGGCAAATCCATTGGAGAAAAAAAGGTGTACACAAACTTGGCTGTATTTATTTTATTTTGAGAAATTTACTACTTAAATTGTATTCTGTTTTGATGAACATGCATCTCATTGCTCTTTTTCACTTGGAAAGTTTTTACTATGGGTTCACTCAGCGAAAAAACAGACCAAGTTTGTTAACATTGGATGATAACAGTAAAGATTTTAGCCTTCATTCCTTCCTTCATTCAGTCTTGGTGTCTCTAACGAAATACCCTTTAATGTTTGGAGAATAAGTGAGCAGAGGGCATGACTGTTGAAACTTACTGTTACTTTTGCTGATTTGCTGAATTTTATTTGTATTGGAGTACCAGTTGAGCAGTTTAAAGTTTCAAATAAATGCTCAGTGTTTTCGATTTTTTTGTTCTTGTTTTTTTGTAGGTTCGTGGTGAATGGGCATGAAGGGGACTAGACTTCACTTAAATTTTAACATTTGAGAGTTCATTACATTACACCTGTAAGTGTAGCTTGCAAGGAGTTCAGTGTAATATTACAGTGTACATTTTCTAACATTACCTCTAGTGTAGAATCCTACAACACTAATTGGTGTTAGAGCAGTGTTATTTCTTTGACACCACACACCAGTGTACAATTTTATCAACACCAGATAGTGATGTTTTTAACACCATGGTTGTTAAAAGTAACTATAGATGGGTGTAAAATACTTGACACTTTCAAAAGTGCTAATTTAACACTGAAAATAGTGGATGCATATACACACTTTTAAAGTGTTAAAATTAACAATGTCAGTGTTAATTTAACTGGCAAATTTGCTGTGTAGGACTGCTGCACTGAGATCTTACTGCTGTTACTGAAAGATGCAGTATATTTATCACTTTTGAAGTGCATAGTAAAGTTACAAATGACAGTAATATATTGCATTTTTCAGTAACAATAAAATGACGTATTACTTGAAAATGGGCAATAAAAACTCAGTGACGAGTTAGAGATTTGAACACTCAAAAGGCCGATAATAAAGGCTGTGAAATGCTGAAACAAAGTTAAAAACATTAAAAATAATCCTCCATAAAGAAAGGAACATATGTTGAAAGCATATTTAACAGACACATAAACACAAAGCTCGACGATGGATCAACAATACTGAATCATAAATAAATTAAAAACTGAAAAATGAATGGGTGATTTGCATATCATTTATTTAAACACATCTTAAAGTAAATACTGACCACTTCCTTCAAAGATCAAAGATAAATAAATGAATATAGCAGTGGGACCATTGGACCAGGAGTGGTCCACGGTAAGAAAAGATTCAAAGATATTTATCTGAAGTCGTTCAGGTGACTACCTTTGAAATCTTTTCTAGAGTGTGACTGTTGTGATGGTAATGCACACATGCACTTTAACACATCTTGAAGAAATCAATTATTCTTTCAGGACAGTTTTAAGTGCTGGTCCCTGTAGTTGGTCAAATTAAGCCAATTAAACCAAATTGTTTAGAAATGTTGGAATGGACCAATGAGATGTTAATGCACTTCAACACATCTTGAAGAAAATCACAAGGGCTTCCTTCAAAATGGTTTGAAATGCTGGTCCTGGGTTTGGGCGCCTAACGGCGAGTGAACGTCCTCCTCAGTCTAGAGAAGAAGCGTGCAGACTTGGACAAGTTCTGAAAGGCTCTCAGCTCGATGTTAAGATGTTTAACAACGGCTGCATTCAACGCTGCGCTGTCTGGATCCTGGAGAGCCCTCAGGAGAGAGTCAGCGGAGCCATATTCCACAAGGAGATCTTTGGCTGCTTTTTTACCGATTTCTTCTAAGACTTAAGACTTCTAAGCCACTCTGGCCTTACGTTGGCCGCCAACAACAAGATGATCTTTAATTTCTCGTTGCAGCCTGACAGTAATCATTGTGCGGCCATGGCAGTCTTTAGATCCAGCCATTTTAAATACTTTGTTGACCAAGGCAGGCGTCAGGAAGAGAGCCTCTGGACGCAGCTCTGTTCCACACACTGCCGAGATCTTTTCTGGATCAGCGGTGATGGTGTTCTCTTCTGGTGGCATGTCCACTGTAGGACTGACTTCCTCTGATCTTTCTGAAGTCAGGTTGGTCTCAGTGGCCAGATCAGTCTCGATGGTCTCTTCAGGCAGAGTCTGAAGTGGGCAGCAGGCAGAATCCTCCTGACATGCCGTGCTTGGTTTAAGCTCAGCCCAGTCCAGAGAACCATTGTTTTCAATGATCACCCCCATGAAAGCCAAATTGTACAGCACCTCAGCAGGCAGAAGCTGCAGGCTCACTTTGGGTGTCACGTCCTCTGCTTCCTGGGTGACCTCAAGCTCCTGTTCAGTGCCTTGCTGTGGCACCAGGTCCACTGATGGCGTCTGAACCTCCTCTGTGCTGCTTAAATCCTCTGATGCGACCTCCACAACAGAAGGTGCTTCTTTCTCGAGCTGCAGGTCGGCCGGTTGGGCGTTCTCAGCGTTCTTCAGCAGATGTAGAAGTCTTCTCCTGTCCGACTGGGCCCTCAACAGGAAAGGTGACCTCTGCAGGCAGCTCTGGGTCTTCTGCTGGAGGCTCCTGCTCTGGCTGGGAAGAGATGTCTAGGGGAACCTGACATTCCTCTTCTTCGCTTGGGGTTACATCATTTCCTAGAGTAACCTCCTCAGGAGCATTCTCCGTCTCTGGACCATCCAGCAGCACTTGCTTCGGCTCCGGCTCAGGCTCAGAAACAATAAAACTGTAGCCAAAAGTATTGAGGATTTTAGCTGCAGCGTTTCTCTTTGCCTCCTTCTTGGACATGCCGAGTGCCGTGACCGTCTGATCTGCCGCTGTGAGTTGGACAGTAAAGATGAAAGGATGTGTCTCTCTGTTCACATCCACAATCATACACTGTGCTGGCTTCCCTCTCAGGTTTATCAGCAGTCTTTCCAGACACACTACTGGGTTTTCATGTGGCTGGAATTTTGGCAGTTCTTGCCACAAACCAGTGCGATTCTTTGTTCTTTTTGTCTTTTGTCTTCCCTCCTTGGGTGGAAGGGGAAGACGCCGCAGTTCTGGAAGAATCTTCCGTGCTGCCTGCAATTTGGCTTCGGATTTGGTCGGTCCTTGGCCTTCTGCTGAGAAATCACCAACCGTGAGGAGAAATGTGAAGATGGCCTGATGAACAGGGCCCATCCTGCTCTTCTCCACAAAGGATGCTACGAGATAATGCTGGCTTGCCAGCTCAAACACCTCACGGATCTCATTCTTGTAATTTATGTCGATCTTTTCCTGCCAATACCCTGCACGCTCCGTTTTTGTGGTAGGCTTTCTCATTTTGGACATGTTTGTATCAAGTTGTGTAACTCGACTGTATTTCTGTAACTCGTCTGTAAAATGTGACTTATCTCTTCAGAGGACTTGTGTAAATGAAACCATGAACCATGTTCTCACTAAGGTAAACTTGGCTCTGCTTGACATCACGTGTTGCATGGTGACATCACTGAGGCGGCGTCTACTACTACTACTACACTTACTTCAATAGATACTACTACTACTACTACTACTACTACTATTAGGGGGCTATTAGGGGGCCTCAGAGGCACTGCAAGCTCCAAACCTTGTCTACACAACAAGCATAAAGAAAATTGAGCTTGAAAACCACTTTACACACAATATTTTCTTATATATACTACTTTAAATCAGTGTTCAGTCATTAATTTTTATTAATAAATTTAAAAATAAAAAATTACAGTTTCTTTTAAAAAGAGAGAAAATGATCATTGGAGGGCCCTGAGGGATTGTGGGAATGAAAAGAGGACAGTGACGCTGCAGAGTTTGGGAATGGCTGGGCAAGACAAATCACAGGTGCTGTTGCCGTGGTAACTTTAGTGGCCATTTTGTGTAGAATTCAAATAATAAATTGTGTAGAGCCAAATAAATAAATAAAAATAATATTTACAATAATAATAATAATAATAATAATAATAATAATAATAATAACAACCCTAAAACACTGTACTTATAAAACTAGGCTAAAATGAAACTAAGATATAGTCAAGTAGATAAAGCCTACAAACCCACGAACAATATGAGAGTCAGTATGGGTATGTACAGGACAACAATAAATATAAGGTACAGTGCTACTATTGCACAGGTTTACTTGTCAATATTATCATCATTGAATTGTCGAGTTTTGAAGCAGTAACTAAGTTGTAACATGACACTGAAGTACTTTGCCGTGGGTGCTGGACTGTATAATGATGATGTGAAATGTCCTTTGAAGAGCTCTTTCTACAGGCCAAAACTTCACTGGACCACACTTCACATTTTAGCAAATCTAACCCTCTGGAAAAACTATTTTCAAAAGAAAGCTGATGCACTCATGACTCACTGGTGGCCAGTGGCCATAGTGACCGCTTTAATATGTAATTACCTAAAGGGAAGTCTGGCACAAGGACATCCAAATAAAGTAATTTCAATGGGCAGGTAACCAAATGGTTTGGCCATAAAACAGTCTTCAAAGGCAGAGCAATAAAGAAGGCCTTTAAGGAGCAGAATTTACCTTTGCCATTCTCCATGTCCTGAGAGGCGATGACAAACCCAAAGCCCTCTCCAGGTTTTCTCCTCAGCTCAACGTCAAAGCCTCGGAAAGGCCGCGCTGCTTCACCTGGCCTCGTCTCCAGCACTGGGTCAGGCAGGGTCACGTCCGCTACATCGTCCTCCAGGCCTGTGCTCAGCCAGTCTTTGGGCTCCATGGTCAGGGTCACAGGGATGGACTCCAGGAAACTGGTGCTCTGGATGAGAGAGGAGCGAGATGGGGCAGGAGAGGGAGGGGTACTGTTGCACCTGCGAGGCAAAGGCAGACAGTCTGGAAACACTGAGTTCTCAGAGCCCACAGGGGGGGAAAGGGGGCGTAGCAGCAGAGGGGGGAGTCTGCGAGAGGAGCCGGGCGAGTGGTAGATACCTGAGAGAAACAACATACTCAATAAATTTATTTTTGATATTATTGTGGTTTTGACCACAGAAAAGTAAAACTAGCAGACATCCTTTGGGGCATAACACAAATTTGTAAAATGTAGGAATTAAAATAATAGGACCTGAGATTTGGAAAAATTCCAGCAACACTTGAAAGGGTGTTAATTGTTTGTTTTGGTGAAGTTTGTATGTTTAGAAGCCAGATTATAAATATAAACGTGTGAGAACCCACTCAAACAAACAACATAGTAAATTATAGTCTGCCACTGCGACTGCTATAACCTCAGCCCACATTTTATTTACTCAAATCTTTTACCTCCACGATACACCAGCAGGATCACTTCTCCCTGTTTGGTGTGTTCTTGAAGGATTGTTTGTATCTAAAAACAGAACATGATAAGTATATAAAAAATGGTGGTAGAGAAGAGCATGCATTGTTTTATAAATATATTATATTATGTTGTATACCTGTGCAACACTGAGACTCTGCACATCAGCACCATTTATTTTGACAATAGCATCCCCTGGCTGTAAGGAGTTGCACTGCACTCTGTCCAGGATTCTTTTCACTATGGCCAGCCGTCCTCCCAGTCCCCCCGCCATCATGCTAAACCCCAGACCCCTCTCTCCCTCTGACTGTCCCAAGACCACCGGAACCAGCTCCCCTCGGCTCCTGTTGTCCTGGTCACTCCCCAAACTCATGGCCCCGGCTGAGGACACACTGCTGGGGCTAGCGGAGGGGCTGGGCATGCTGTGGTACCCGTTCACGTTGGTATAGTGGGGGCTGTCGGGCGTTGGGGGTCGCCTAGAGTGGGTGGAGCTAGGTCGGAGCAGGTGGGGCGTCCTGGGACCGCCGGGTGACGATGAGGGTCTCCGTGGCGATTGGGGCATTGGCAGGCGGGAGAGTGTGCAAGTGGATAAGTCGCTCTCGGATGATTTGTATGTGCCGTAGCGTAAAGGGGGAGGCGGCGTCGAGAGGGAATTATTGTTGTGGTTACGAATCATTGAAGCCCTAATGGGAGAGAGAAAATTAGATTTAGTACACAGTTGCTGCTAAAATAATGAATGACTATTGCATGTAATGATTGTAATGTATGCATGAATACAAGATAGCTGTTTAAAAATGCAAAAAACCTTAAGCTAATAAACTAAATATGCTAAACACAAACTGAAAAATAACTTCACTGGTATGTAATTGTATTGGTTTTGCTTAGGCATCTAGTATACAAAGGCTTTAATGTATGTAAAGTATACAAGTCAGAATCGCAAACTCAATTCCTGCTGTAAACGGTGGGAAATCATAGTAATTGTTTCAGTTTTGCCAGTTCAAGCCTATTTGCAAAAACCAAGAAAAAATGGACTCTTGAGCTGTACTGTAACTGCCTCTATGAATGGTGGTGTTATAATTTAAAGGTGATTATATTTATTAATACTACTTTCTGCTTTAGAGTTTCTTTGTCAGTTGTGGTTTCAACATTATAATTATATTTGAACATGAAAAGTGAGTACTTCAGAAGGTATTCTTTGGATGTGAAGCTGGAATTTTTGTGCAGCTACCAATTTTTTCGTAAATGTTATTGTTATATGTTATGTTATATGTATTTTGTTCTCTTGGTCACTGTCACAGTCTAAGAGTGGCTGTGTGTTATGTTTATGTAAATAGTTTATATGTATGTCTATATCAGAAAGTTTTATGCTGATCGCGTGACCCAAAGAGGTTTAAAAGTTCTCAATGGATGTTCACTCACTAAATGCCCTGACAAAGACATGCCTGGGTTGAAACACATTGGCTCGTTCTATGTGAAAAACAAAAGATTTTAGTACTTTTTAATACTTTTCTACAAAACAGACAGCGCTGCTTGATTATGGCAAAAATTCTAATCACAGATAAATCAGAATTATTTAGAACAATCACTTCTATATTGTCAAAATCATTCTGTAAAGAAAGCATAGACAGAATTTATTTTATTAGTAATGTTTTAGAAAAGTGCCTTTGCTCCAGGTTTTGGGGAAAAGGAGTGAACTTTTAAATCTGAACAGAAGGTAATTCATTGTATTTTCGATTACAACATTTTTGTTTAAGTAATAATTGAAATCATGATTATCTATACGATTAATTGCACAGCCCTGAGTGCCTGGGACCTTTTTGACCACTTTTTAAATGTTTTTCAACAGTAAGTTTTTAATATACATGCACAAGCATAGTCGTAGGGCTGGGCGATACAGTGACAAAAATCAAATCGTGAGCTTGTCCCTGTGACAATCTGCTATTTTTGTGAAATCGTTGTATCGTGATTCACTGTCTCTTTAATGCAGCTGTCTGTTCAAACACACTTTTTATCCTGTTGTTTAGCCTCAGAAGCCTCTGAGCAGATGACTTTATTTACCTCTTATAAGCTAGGGCTGCACAATTAACCAAAATCAACATAAAATCACAATTTTAATTGATGCAATTAGCAAATGATAAACAAGAAAACATCTTGCTTTGATTTGAATAAAAACTGCTAACCCTGTAGGTGAGGATTTGTACAAACAATCGACAAACGCACAGAAACAAATCCAGTATCCCAGTGTCCCAGTACACCAATACGTGACTAAAAGCGACAAAAACATGACTAAAAGTAATAAAGACGCATTGAAATATGACAAACACAACTGAACGTGACAAAAACATGACTAAGAATGACAAAATTGTGTTTAATCCTATTATTAAAATATAAATCGCAAATCAAACCTTAAACCTGATCAAACTGGTCAGAAAAATCACAATTAGATATTTTTCCTAAATTGTACTGCTCTATTATAGGCAATAGAAAAATACAAAGTGAACGCAAATCATGATCTGGCCCCAAGAAAATTGTGATAATAATTTCTTGCATTATCACGAAGCCCTACATGGTCGTATTCCCTACTTTCTTTTTCTGTATTGTATATATTTTATCGAGCATTATATCACACTTCAAAATTTGTATCGTGACAGGCCTAGCTTGCCATTACATTGATCTAATTTGTGCTGACAGAAGATGATAACTGTGTCTTTTTTCATGTGGATGGGCCCAATAATCACAGAGATAATAATAAATATATAATAAAAACTTATAAAAACTCATTTATAATCATCACAGAATACAGTATTTGGTGTATTACCTGTGCGAGCCGATAGCCGAGACCACCTCACTGTCGCTCTGACTGGCCATGGTGGGGTCAAACGACTGCAGCCGGGCTAGACTCCTCACAGACCTGGGGGGCCGTGGGGGCGAAGAGTGCACGGCGCTGCTCATGCTGGACCTTCTGTACGAGTGCCTGTAATACGCCGCGTTTCCGTTGGTGTCCAGGGGCTCCATGTAACTGCCGTCGCCGTGGAATCCGTTAAAGGTAAAGTGCTGGCTCTGGGGGGTCGGGGGTCGAGGTAGGTGGTGGTTGAGGGACTGAGGTTGGACAGTGGTGGGGGGCACGATCGGGTCCCCGTTGTCCATCATCCTGGGCGCGGGTTGTTTGGGGCAGCCGTCGGGGTTGTAGAGCATGGGGTAACCTCTCCTGATCTCGACGTCGACCGTGTGACCCACCGGCACTGATTTGAGCATCTCCACCACCTCCTTGTGGGACACGCCCAACACGCACACGTCGTTGAGGTACACCAAGATGTCCGCTAACGAGAGACACAACAGAGAGATACTGAAGAAACATTTGTACGCATGAGTAGGGCTGGGTGCGATTGTCAAAAATGACTGTCTTGATATTTTTGGGGAGTTTTCTGATAATGCTGGTCTGACGATATTATGTAAATTCAACAGAAATGTGTCTTTAAACGTTTTGCAAAGGTGGGTAATATATAAAAACTTAGATAATATTGTGAATGTTGTTTTGAAGAGTAAAAAACGCTACCAAAAGAGCTGCAAAATGAAAAAAGTTATGTAATGACACTTTCAAATAAGTGAAACTTCTGCACTTTTGTGATTTTACGAATACATACAGCTGGGCAATATTTTAAAAAAGTATCCCGATAACAATATTCAGATGATATTACAGTAAATCCAAAAAAAATGTGCTGAATCATGTCTTTAATCGTATTACTTTAGGTTTAATTATCAGAAAAATGTGAAAAGTCTGTTTTATTTATCACAAAAGAGCAGAAATATCACCTCATACCCTTATTTAAAAGTTTACTACGTCACTTTTTTGAAGTATTTTTTACAATAATGTTACACTCGATATTTAGATTTTGCATATCTTCGAAACAACATTCACAATATATATCGATATATTGCCCACTTCACTCATGAGTTAGAAAGACTTTCAATCATGAAAGATTTAAAAAGAAAAAAAAAAAAGGATGTTCAGTATATAACTGTTCATATCTAAAACAAAAATAATATTAATTTTAGGGCCATTTGAGAGTTTCCAAACCCTTTTCCAAACCAATTTTACATTTACGAGTTCTTATCTTTATCAAAACATGAGAGCTAAATATAAAGTTCATTAAACAAAGTACAGACAGCTCCCCACAGCTCAGATATTATTAGATTACTATTTCAAAACCGAAGAAAGCACTTGTTGAGTCAAATAAGAAAATACTGTTCATTTGAGTGAAGTGAACAAAGTGAATAAATTGTGACAAAATCCTAAATTGTTTTACGGTTTTATTGCTTGTCTTTTGTTTTAGGACTAACAAGATCCAACTGAGCACTTAAACATGTTGATGTCTTTTACTGTTTTTTCCTCAATGCAGCACTTTGGAAAGCTGTCTCTTTTCCAAACTTTCCAAAGCAGACTTGTGTATTCCTGAGTGTGCTGATAAGTGAGTTTTCAAATGAAATTGTGTGTGTGTGTGTGTTTTGTGTGAGAGTCTACAAATCCACAGCACTAATCCCTCTAAACCAGCCTATTAACAGATATGAACTGGATCAGCCGGTGCCGTGGCTTATCGCGGTAATATCTGCAGCACCAGGCACCACTGTGTGTGTGTGTGTGTGTGTGTGTGTGTGTGTGTGTGTGTGTGTGTGTGTGTGTGTGTGTGTGTGTGTGTGTGTGTGTGTGTGTGTGTGTGTGTGTGTGTGTGTGTGTGTGTGTGTGTGTGTGTGTGTGTGTGTGCGCGTGCGTGTGTGTGTGTTCTGGATATGTACTTTCCCATATGCGCTTTGATAGCTGGATTAGCAGTAGCTCCGGGGATTAAGAATTTATTGTGATTGTAAACATGATGTAGGAGCAGGGAAAATTCATCCAAGTACAATAATACAGATGAAAAAAATGCTATTATGTGTACTGTATGTCCAAAGTTATGTATTTTTCATCATTAACCTCGAGTTTTCAAATATTGCTAGTCAAATGAAGGTTTTGAGACGTCCAGGTTATGCAGACGACATTATAGCATGCATCATCGTGTTTATTAGGTTCAGAAATATCCCGTATGAATACTGTTGCAAAACTATTTTCAATTGGCAACACCTTTATTATTGAATCAAGGCTATAAGCTAATGCGATTATTTAATATATATTTATTTTATATTAGCTCATTTATGCTGACAGAGAGGGCCTTGAGCTTTATTTAATTTAATTTATTTTATTATCTTTTTTCATGTCAATGTCAATACATCATCAATAACATAGTCAAATGAATGAAAAGGAGTTGAAAGAAAAGTAATCTTATGTTATCTGCCCCCTTTTTTAGCTTCAACTACTTAACACTGATGGTTTAACACATTACGCTAAACATTTGCATTTAATAACAGACACAAATACATCGCAAACAGATAATTCATTTAATCATTTAACCACTTCATTTTCTTTTTCAACTTATTATGATAGCTTTTATGTATTTAAGAGTAGGGGCTCAGTAATTACATTGAAACTAATCATAAACCAGGTCAAAACCAGGTCAAAGTGTCTGCTTATTCACAATTAAAAGGCAAAATCTGCTATATAATGTTAACCTCCTCTAACTTTTAAATTATTATAATATTTTTGCAACAGTCACTGTGAATGTAAGAATGTTCAGGTGTCTCGTGAACCCAACCTATTGAGTTGCAATGTTTTTTGTTTTTTTCAAATCATCAATACTTTGGTGGTTTACACCTTGTGGCAAATATTTATATAGTTTTACACTAGTCCAAGAGGCAGTTTGGGAAGAAAAGTTTAAAATGACAGGAAGTATCGGCAGTTTCCAAGAAAGAATCGTCTTGTTTACAGTATGGTTACTAGGTAACAGTTATGGGATCGTCAAACAGGAAGTAACATTACAAACACAAAAACTGTCAAAAGAAACTAAGAAAGACTGTTAGCTAAATATTAATTATTGTTACATTAACTATATTTTTGTGACGTCGTCTGTCAGGTACATTTTGAGGTGGACATTGGTAGAATTTAGATAAGATAAAGATAAACTATTAGGCTTAACATTTGTGTTTGTTCCTTGTGGATATTTCTCATGAAAATATACTGTAAATTAGAGCTGCCACTAACAATTATTATAGAGGTCGACAAGTCAGCCATTATTTTTTTGATTAGCCAATTATCAAACGATTGATTCTAATATACATTTAGACTTTTTACATACATTTTTAACCAAATAAAGGTTGAAATGTAGTGACTAAAGGGTTCTAGATAAAGACGTATAGAATAAAGTGTGTTACTGATGAAAATCCACTACTGTCTGTTCTTTTTTTGACATTTTGACTTAATATGGCTACTGTCTTTGTTATAAAAGGTCTTTTGACGTGTGTTTTCAGGTTTTAGTCCAGTTAACGATTCCGATTGTTAATTATTATAGTCAATTACTTACAAGTCATGATTAGTCGATTAATCATTGTAGCCTTACTGTAAGTGATACAAGGGGTTACTGCTTCATCTTCATGTCATAAAATCTAAAAGCAACCCATTAAAATGTGTGTTTCATCGCTGCCTTTCCAAAGTTGGAGACAAACTTGGAGACTTTCCTGGAGTTTTCAAACACTGACTTGATTTAAATTCATGGAGCAGAGTTGAGTAGACCTTATTACCTCATTAAACTTTTACCTGTTTTGAGAGCGGACGGGCCATTGGACGTCACGCTGTAGACTTGAAGAAACTCTCCGGCTCGGCTGCCACCCACAATATTGAAGCCAAACCCTCTGGTGCCTTTTATGATGTGCGTGTGGACCGGGAAACCTCTGAGCTCCGACGGCTGATCTGTGAACCCTGTAGACATTAAAGAGGTCAAGAATATTCAGTTAACCAATTGTAAGAAGTAAAAAAATATATAATTGTAAAAAATGACAATGACAATGAGTAATTTCAGTTCAATCTATACTCCAAAAAGGTCAAACTACATGTAAAATACTTATCTAATCAGGCTGTTTATATGATAATTCATTACTTTTTCATTCAGAAAGTTTGATTTCATAATGCTAGACTGAAAAAAAGTTAATAAAGGATTTCAATGTTGGTCATAGTTAGGGCTGGGACTAATCGTGACAAGTTGACTATAAAAAATAATCAACTATTATAAATGATCTGATGATGATATGATGATCATAATCATTAATTGGACTATATAGACTAAAACACATATCCAAAGACTTTTTATGACAAAGACAGCATCATTATTACATCAAAACGTGAAAAAAGAATAAATGATTGCTGATTTTCATTAATATACACTTTTTTGTATATATTATCTATCTAGAAGCCTTCAGTCATCATATTTAAACCTTTATTTGGCTGATAATGTATTACAAAGTTTAAATATTCTTCTTCCCACACCTTTTCAAGCTCATTTAAGGTACACACATTTCTTGTTGAATGTGCCTATAGTATTTGTGGAAGACATGTTATACTTATCCTTGTCTTTATTAACTGACTTGCTTGAAATAAATAAATACATAAATAAATAAATGAATAAAATCAAATATACAGAATACAGAATTTAAACAAAATAATTGTTTGACTAGTCGACTACTAAAATAATCGTTAATGACAGCCTTGGTCATAGTCAATTGTAAATAATCATAAAATTGTGATGTTTTTTTCTAACAATAATCGTTACACTACATTTGAATATCCTTTCTAGATATAAATAAAACAAAGGATTTACAATTATTATGTTTTCGAGGAATAAAAGTAAGTCAAATTTTTAGGAAAAGTGACGCAACGGACAACAGACAGATGGCGGAGTTATTGCTTTACAAAAATAAACAGGCAGTGATTGGTGGAAAGATTGCACTAAAAGGAAATCCATTAATATCTTCAAAATCTAATCCCACTGACTGACCCAACTAAGTTATGCAAGACAAATATCTTCTCTAACTGTTTCCACAACAGCTCAGCCCATTTAGTTTTTTTTTTTTTTAAGTTTACATGTAATTTTAGTGTAAATTATTGCATTTCACACTAAAAATACATGACTGTTTGATAAGTTTATATGATTTTCTGATTATATTTCACCTACTACTGTACATGTACCAAAATATAGATGACACTGACTTCTACTGGTGACAGGGGTGCACTGCACGTTTCAAAGATAACTACATTAGTACAGTACAACAGATGGCTTTCTTAATTCACCATCCGTCATGTCAAATTAACAAATAAACGTATCATATCCTATTGCTCCCACAAACCTCTTGATTATGTGACCGAATTATGAAACGCTGCCCACTGTCGCATGGCCGGCACACATCGCCGTGCCAACCTCAGTGAGTTTGGCATTTTTCCAGCCGCTCCGAGCTTTAGTCCTTAATCACGTAGCTGTTCATCTAAAAGCTCATTCCATTTCATTTGACTCTAACAAGCTGGCTGGGCGCGTTACTTCCTTGATAAATATGTAGGCTCCATTAGGCAGTGGAGCAGTTAAATGTGTCACTAGTGTTTCAGTAATTACATCTGCAACGAGACGCCAAAGTCACAGAGGAACAAGGGGCTCACTCACACTCGTTTCTGTAGACCGTCTCCCGGCTCGGAGCTCGAGGACTCTGCCAGCTGCTTCTCTTTGGGACGCTGCTTTGAGAGACAAGAGGCGCAGAGTGAGACAAGTCAGCCTCTTCACAGACATAATGGCAATGGGAGATTATATTGCACTGATATTGAATACACAATAGTGATCAGGCTGCTGGCTGTTATAAATAGTCTCGACAAGTGGTGTGCGGCTCATCTGTGTTCACTGTGGGGTTGTCAAAAAATCGATGCCCGGATACTAATCGATGCAAAGACTAGTATTGAAACTAGATACTCGTTTTAGAAAAAAACTGAAAGCTAAAAAGACAATTCCTGAATAGATTTAGAATGTTTTTTTTATTATTATCTATACACACATGGTTGAATTGCAAACAACTAGTATTTTGTTTTGTTTTTTTACATTTAAAGTGTTTTAAAATGATCTTTGTGGTATTGAAATTAGTTCAGAGTGTCGAGCCTTTTCCTTAGTATCAAAATCGAGTAAGAAATGTTTGTATTGTGACAAGACTAATGGACACTAACCAAGTGCAGAAACAAGATACTCATTTGAACCTGTATTATGACTGATAATATGACAAGTCTTGAACTTTTCCAGAAGAAGTATAAATACCACATAATAAAATTAAAGGTACACTATGTAACTTTTTTGGCGGCTATTATTGCTTTGTCTGCAATGTTCCACAATGAAATTGAACATATCTATCTAGCATTCATTTCATAACTTGTGTTTTCATAGCTCAAAAATGAATAAACAAAGCAGGATTGCCACTCCATGGATTTAACTTGGCCTGGTGGCATCACTTGCATGTCTTCATGTAAACAGAAGTTTAATGCCATACTTTGGAACATTCCAAGCAAAGCAAGAAGCAGACGGCAGTGTTTGATAATAAGGAATAGGCTTGATACCAATATCAATAAGACAACAATAATAAAAAACCCTCCTTTTTATACAATATAACGTAATATTTGACACAAAATAGCAGTACTTTGATTATTGTTATCATGTGATTTTTTTACTAGTTCTGATAAAGTAGAAGAAAAAAAAAAAGTTAAAACTTTTTCCTATTTAACCTTTTTTTTTCTTTTCAGTATCACTTGCTTAAATGAGCATCTTGATTTTTTTTTTGGTGGATTTCTTTTGCAGAATTAAAGAAAATAATTATTCAGTGTTGAAAGTTGTGTTGTTTGCAAATACTGGAGATAGAAAAGGAGACAAGGGTGCTCTATTTAGGACAAGTACATCAAAGTATCTCATGTTCATCATTTTCATTGTAGGATCGAAATCAGTCCAGAGGAACAAGCTTCCTCCATAACATCAATATGAAGTTTGACAGTTTAGCTTTGTGTTAAAGGTAATCCATTCTCTCAGGACCTCTTTACGACACTTACTCGGTGTAGTTGGATTTGCCCGGGTCGCTGAGGGCCTGGTCCCAGTGGTCAAACACCATGCCCCTGTAGCTGCCGCCCCTCCTGCTGCTCCTCAGGCCGTTGTAGTTGTACGTGATGTGTCCGTCGTCTGCGCTGGATGCTCGCCGCCGACTGGGCGATCTGTGGCTGAAGGGGGCGCTGCTACTGACACCTGCTGCAAGGGACACGTAAACTTTATAAAAACAGACAATAGTGCATCACGGTAACTTTGAAATGCAATACTGCTACAGAAAATAATAATAATAAAAAGATATATACCACAATAAAGCAAGATAATCCCAGTAAACCCTTAAAAATTACCATCATTGGGTTAGAAATGGGTTGAAATCAATAAATAGTGAATTAAAATACTTGTTAGTATCTATAATGAGTCGTAAATATGTTAATTATTTGACTAGGGATTATTTGGTCAACTGATAATTCAGGTCACAATACAATCATTACAACAAAAAATATTTTAAATTCAATGTATAGTCCAAAAATATACATTTGAACATAAAATACTTTCTTTATCTAACAGTTTTTGTCATATTAACTTTATTTTGTCAATTAGAAAGTTCAATTTTGTAAAGTTGGTCACAAAGTAGAGGAATAGTGGCACGTTAGATAAAGGGAATGAATGAAAATTTAAGATTTGACTGTTCAGTTATCTTGAATAATCGTTAAATCGTTGTTTTCTTCCCACAATAATTGTTACACAAACATATAATATTGTGACATTTATATATTTGACAATGACTGCTCAAATGTAGCTGCAATGGGAAAAAGTTCCCCACTACATATGATACATTTTAATCCCAAAATAATATTGTTACTGTGTCGTTAACTGAATGATGAATCGACACTTTCACAAAAACTCCTTCATCTTGCTAACACTACAACCACTTAACCACTTCCTCTTCTGTCAAAATAATCTTTATGTATTCTTTCTAGAACAAATATTGTTTTTGCAAATTCTGAAAAATAATGACAATGTGTGGAAGTGCCTAGTCAGGCAAGTCTTTGATGAAGGATGACGTCGTGTAAAAGGCCTGAGATCAGCATCTTAAGCAGCTTTGTCTTCTGTCTGAGGAGAGTGTGACTGTGCATACTTATCTAAATAACTGTAGAGTGCAAAAAGTAATATCCAGGAAAGTTACTTGTATTTACAACATATTCTCTTGATTCAAGTAGATTTGACAAGTGATGTAAAAATACAGTATCTACCAATGGAATAAGAGTGCAAAAGGTGATAGATCCTTTTAATTGTCAAGTCAAACCTACTCAAATCAAGATAAAATACTCTTAATTCAAGCCATTTTAATTATCTTCTGCAGATACAACTTTTTGCAGTGTAGAGGCACAGCACAGGCATCTTTTTTGGGCTCCTGTCCTTGTGACTGTCCTTCAGCGTGAATCTAAATAAAGTTGAAAATACAGTGGGGCGTCCTGGGACATTCAAAAAACTGTCACTGATCCCATCCATCAGTTTGAATGACTCAGCAGCAGTCCAGCCCCAACGACCCCTGCACTGTAAACATTTAAGACATACCCTTTTAGTAAAATGACTTGAATTACATATATTAATCTGGTTTTCAGTTGTTTAGTTATTTGTGGGTCTTAGCTTCTTGTTTGTAGGTGATGTTTTGTGAACTTTTGCCCATTTATAATATTTTTTCTATATTTCCGTCACTCTGAAACCCACAGATATGGTGTATAAATATTTAACTTGTTTCATCACGTTTTCAACTGGTCCTATATAATTTTGCATTAAATAAGAATATAAATATATCGTAAGGTCAATGTGATTCCCATGGTCCATTGACAAATAAGGTTGTGAAAAAAAATAAAATAAAATAAATGCCCGGATTCTAATCAATACTGAAAATACTACTTGATACTAATTTGTTAAAAAAAAACACACACACAAAAAGACCAAAATTGGATTTAGAATAGTTTTAGAATGTTTTAAGCTTGATGTTTATCAGAACTAATAAAACACCAAATGATATGTAGTATAGTATGTTTTGTGTTGAAAATTACAATGTATAGATGTAATTTGTAAAAAGAAGTAATTTTAATCAAGTTTGAATTTTGGTATGATTTT
Source organism: Rhinogobius similis (assembly GCA_019453435.1). Taxonomy (NCBI): domain Eukaryota; kingdom Metazoa; phylum Chordata; class Actinopteri; order Gobiiformes; family Gobiidae; genus Rhinogobius; species Rhinogobius similis. The sequence continues at coordinate 25,706,183 of CM033624.1, read as the reverse complement.
AGTATCGTGATAACACAATTGGCAAATAATGTAGCTTGAAATAAGCAGTAATGTATTGAAACAAGTGAGAAACATTTTGAAACAAGCAGAATAAGCTAGGTGGGTGGTTCTGAAGCTTTACCTCCACGACCTTCTGAGAACCACCAGATCTAAACAGGTCGGGGCTGGCTCTCGGCATTTGGATGCCCTAAACAAGACTTTGTTTGTGGCCCATCAAATAACACTGTTTAAATTATGGGATAATGACAATGGAATAAAATAAAACAAGAAAACAGGAGTGGACTGGGGGAAAAGGTGATTTGGGATCTCTAGTGGATCAGGCCAAATTCGTCAGCATTTATATTTTTCTTTTTAAAATTAGAAATGGGCAAATATGAAGGGGATTTGAGAGTCCTCCCCCAAGAAAAAAAACGGAAAAAATCACATGTCATGTCCTGTATTCAGGTGCATTTTATATCTTATTTAATCTAATTACCCATTTGGAAAGGTCATTTTATGCTGTATTTAAGGATAAGCTGCAGTTTTAGAGTGGAGCATATTTGTACATAGATATTCATTTTATATTTTAACTTGTGTGTATGTTTATGTCTTTTACCAGATCATGTTGGCCCCCGTATTGGTGATGGCCCTAAAAATGGCTCAGATTGTTTATACCACAGTCTTAACTAGGTCTAACCAGGTCAAAAACAGGACTTTGCAACTGCTATATTAGTTCTAAACAAGCTCCAACCCAAAAGGGAACAAAAATGTGGATTAAATTGACTCCAAATTAGCAAATATTTGAACTGCAGAGGAATCCATGTAGCCCCTGAAGGAGCCATCAATAAAATAACCAGTAACTTGTCAAGACTACAGAAATAACAGTCATTTAAACTAATCTCTATTATATTCTTTTTACAGTGTGCCCGCGGCCCGTACCCGTGTGTGTTTGTTTGGACTGTGACTCTCTGGATCTGCGCCTGCTCCGCCCACGCTGCCCCCATCCCTGCTTTATCTCGTGCAGGTTTCTGGCGCCCTGCCACCTTGTTTCCTTACTCCAGGCCTCCCATACCACTGCCCGTGTCACTGCTGCGCTCTTTTGGCCTAATCTAATCTCAGACACACCTTCTGTTCAACCGCTCTGCTCTACTTTCTCTTCACTGTCACCTCCAGCTTTAAAGAATAGATGCGAGTCACATGATTTATTTATGTGGGTCTCGGTGGGTTTGCAGTAATTACATTTATCTGGTTTGAGAATAAAGTAGAACATGTATGTAAAGTGGAACAATAATTTTAGATCTTTTTAAATGTACTACAAGGATGTAAGACATAGTAAACTGAACATGTTTTGATGTTACGATTACTTGTAAACTATTGAATACTATTGTAACTATTGTATTTACGAAAGGTCATCCTGCTCAGATTTCACTTCAGTGTACTTTATTCATACCTGTAAAGTGGATTTGTTTTGCAGCGATATCAGTTCAGCTATATTTCTCTGTGCAATCTAAAGGTTTTTTAATATATTTTTTAACTTCTCTGCATTGATAGTTCACATTTAATTACTAAAAGATGGATTTTTAGGCAAGTTTATTTGTAGAGCACAATTCGTACACAGGGCAATTCAAAGTGCTTTACAGTAATGCAACAGGAAAAGTTGCATTACTGTTTTGAAATGTGAAAAGTAGCACTAATTCATGTGCACAATTTTTTTTTGCATGTAATAAAGTTAAATCTGCTTTGCCTTAATAGGGATATATTGTAAAAGCATCTATTCGGGTGATGATACAGTAGCGATTTCTCTGCATCTATTTATAAAGCATTTTATTCTACGAGAAGTAGGAAATACGTAGTTAGCATGCTAATGCTTGTTAACTTAACCAGGACGACAAAATTTGCTCTGGACTGGTGAAAATTGCTTAGAAACCCGTTGCGATGAATATTCAGGATGCTGGGACTGCATCAGTGAGATGAGTGATAAATCTGACTGCTGTAAAGACTTTAACATGAGCTAGTTCTGTTTTTCACATTTAAAAACAGTAAAAATCAGGTACAGTGTCTTTATATATCATGTACGTGTTGAACACAAGGTAGGAAAGCCACTATTTCTTTGCATACAAAACACAGCTATCGTCTACAGGAACGTTTCTGATGAGCGAAAAACATCCTAAATATACGTAAAATTTCACTTGAGTCAATTTAGCAAAAATTTAGGACTTTAAGACACTGACACCAGAGAGTGAGACTTGATATAGAGCTCTGTGGTACAGTGTGTCCTCCTTCACTCTCCTCTTCACTGTAGAAGGGAGGGTTGTACATCTTTGTTTCTTTTCTCTGTTCCTGCCTGTGCGTTGCACATACTTTCCGGTCTTGTACTTATGCATGCCTTTGCACACGTCTGATCCATGCATTAGTTTTGGCCCTTGTTTGCAGAACCTGGCACTGCCTGACCTTCCTTTGGAGGTGATCCAGCGATCGATGAGGCCACAGCCCCTCTGAGAGTTTGGAGCATACTAATTGTGCCAATGATTGATTCATTTGAGTATCAGAGAGCCGAGGTTGTAGATAGGGGGGCAATGCTGCATTCATCAGCCCACTGTGCACCCCTCTTCAGTCTTGATATGTCCATTCAGTGAGGATGTTAAAGTGACATAAGTCAGCCTGAAAGAGTGATTGAAGTCAAATTGAAATAGCTATTTGAAGGGTTGTAATTAGAAAATTGCTAAGGCTGCAGAGTTAAGGTAATATAATATCCTCTACAGAGAACAAATTGTCCCATAACCCACATAAACTGCTCACCCTGTAGTTTAGACTACTAGAGCCCGACCAATGTGGAATTGACTATTAAGCATAATAATTATATAACTATTTAGGTCATATAAAGTCCTCTGCAAAGAACATATGATCTTGTCTCCTTTGTATATAAAACCTAACCTTGTAGTTTACTCAACAACTCAACAACAAACAACAATTCTAGGAGTTCTTGACAAGAAAGTTCAGGGATAAACTCTTTTTCCCTGTTTTCTAAGGATGTTTTCCAAAGGTCATATGAATACGGGATCTGCATAAGATTCTTTTATTAGTTTAGCAGTTAATACTTCTATCTTCTCTTAAGTGCTTGTCTTGGTTTGATCCTGGTTTGAGTCTTGATTTAGTTTATTCCTAGTCCTGTTCCATTCCCTGTGAAATCCAAAGTGATATATCTCTGTATTTTTTATACAGATTGATCTCCGTCTAATCACTGTTTTCTTCTCCCAGAGTTCAGATGGGCCTGACTGACAGTGACAGGTGGATTAATCAATCAGGGACACGCATAGTCCGTCCATATCAAAACAAATTTGTCTGCTTACAAAGAAAAAAGGAAGGATAAAAATATCACTGGGACTGAGAAACATTGCGTATTTCTGCAGAATCAATAAACAGAGCACAAAATTGTATTAATTTGAGGTGAGAGAAGTGTGATTTTATTCAAAATGACAGATGAGCTTTTCTGTTTCAAACGTGTCACGGAAATAACAAATCCTATTGCACGGTCCTGTTTGAGTTTGAGAAGTGGTGACCAGACTCACTCTTTGTAAAGAATTGAAGAAGTGTGTATTCTAGATCCCAGACAACTTGTTAAGTCCTGGTTTGGTCCAGGTTCAAAATGCACACCTAAAATCTGCAAATCTATCGCAATAGATATTTTCCAAAAAGTCAAATAACCCTAAAACGTAGCACAGATGTAGCTGCACTTGCCTGACAGACCTGAGTCCTCTTCACTGTTGTCGTCGTCGCCGGTCTTCTCCAAGTTGCTGAGCGATTTGCTGCGCGTGCGGAAGTTTCGCAGCAGGTTTCGATGTTCCTGGTACGTAATGGGCGGGCTGTCTGCGCTGATGTGAACGGGCCGTGGAGTGCCGTAATAGTTTCCTGAAATGTAAAAATGGCCAGTTCGATTCAATACAACATAACACGCGTTTGTAATGGTTTCTGCGTGTGTGTTCTGTCATTCGCTCTGACTCTTGATGCTTGGATACAGATATTTATTTTGCATAAAGCTTCAATTTCAGACCATTTGAAATCCTTTTAGATTTATGTGTGTTATTATGTGTGTTGCAATAGGCTCCTCTGGGAAATATCACACCACAGCACCAACATACAAGGATTATATTTACATGGAGCCAAATAGCAGCCTTGAAATGATTTGTCAGACCAAACCACTCTAAGCCAATTTAGAGGGAATACATTTGGGTTTAAATACAACTCTATCAAACCATTTAATGTTATTTTGTCACCGGGAAAATCCAGCGAATAAAAGTAGCGAATCACTGCACAATCTGCGAAACCTGGACCTTTGATTGAACAGTTAAGAATACTAAATTAGAAACTGCTGGTAAGTATGGAAAGAGCAGATATTATGGCCTTGTTTATTGTTAATTTCTGTAAATATTGGAAATGCATCGATGTCTTCTCTGTCAGAAAAAACCTTCAAGATATATTTTTCTATATTCCACAAAAGATGGCAGCATTGTTTAATCACTGTAAAGAGCATTATGTAACAAGATAATAAAGTAATAATGCAAGTTTGTGAACCTGGTCCCAAACAAAGAAAAAGGATCAAATCCACTTTATTTCTACAGCACATTCATTTCACAAACAAAAGCCGTGCTGCACATAAAATCAACTCATAGAAAGTAAACCATGAAACAGGATAAAAATAGTCAAACTGAAACAAATAAATACATTAATACAAATCCATAAATAATAAGACAATAAAATACACTAATACGCCTAAATCAAATAAATTTAAACTAAATATTAAAGCCGCGAAGCGGCGATGGTGGCCCTCGCCCCGCACGCGACCGCCTCCCCACGCGGCCTCGGCCGGTCCCAAACCGAGCCGGGGCGCCGTCCTCCTCTTCTGAGCCTCACCCGGGCCCCCGTGACCTCCCCTCCCCCCGCTCACGCCAAGCGCCATCCCCATAGAAGTGCATTGGCGGGCACTGCTCTCCAGAAATGGCGAAACCGTCCAAAACCGGACTTTGATGTAATTGACTTTTTGGATCGAAATGCTCTAAATAATGCGTCTGCTGAGTTTCACTGACTTTGCTCGAAATAAATTTGGCCTCTCCATAGACATATGATATGTCTCATAGGAAATGTATGGGGGATATGCAGGCCCCCCCAGGCCAAACGATCCAAAATAGGACATCGGTGGAATTGACTTTTTTGCAGCTTTTGCCGCTGAAAATCAATTTACCAGATTTCGTGGAAATCAGGAAATGTTGGTACTTTTACATGACCAGCAGGGGGTGCTATAGTGAAAACTGCTTATGTGCTCCTGAGTCTGTTCTGTTAAATATTTTATTCTGCATCTGTGACTACAGTTTGGGCTCTGCAGGGCAATACCTGTGGCTGGGAGAGTTAGTCCAAGAAACAGGAAATGAAGGTGATTTCTGACAGGAAGTCATGACTAAACCGAATGAGACAGGCCAAAAAAGTGGTTTATTACAAAATTTCAATGCGTCCAGATCAGGAATGCGTATGTTAGACTGATCTCAGCCCAAAAACCTAGGACCCTTTTGCAATGGAAAAAAAAAACTTAGTGGCGTCTAAAATTCAAATCAATATGGCAGCCTTGCCATTGTTTGATCACTGCGCACAAATTATGTTTTAGGGTCGTCTTTATGTGTACTATCACTGTGGCAAATTTCATAGGCCTCCTCCAAAATAAATGCATCTCCCTTTCCATAGGCCTCACCCAACAGGTGGCGCTGTAGAGGCTGTATTTGAGTTGCATGAAAAATTGTGTTATGGGACATTGATTTTCCTTAAAAGGAGTCACAGTAATAAGTTTGGTGGCTGTTACTCACTGTTTAGTGGGTTTTTGCTCCATCTTTGAGTGATGAGAGTCAGGCTAAAGCAAGTAATCATCTCCCAAAATTTGGTGTCAATCGGACAATCTGGACACTTTTAACTGAACTGTAGGGGGCGCTATAATGATGAGTGGTCCTGTGTTCCCTAGTCTATTTTGTGTAATATTCAATTCTCCATCATTGGGGGCAATTTGGGCTCTCTAGGCACAGTCCAAGTGCCTCTGAGGGATAAGCAAAAAAACAGAAAATTATGGCGATATTTGACAGGAAGTCACGCGTAAACCCTAAGAGATAGCTCCAAAAATTGTTTTTTTATTGAATTTCAATACGTCCTGATCAGGAACGTGTATGTTAGACTGATCTAGGCCCAAAAACCTAGGACCCTTTTGCAATGAAAAAAAAAAACTTAAAGTGGCGTCTAAAATTAAATTCAATATGGCCGCTTTGTCGTTTGGTCTGATGACTGAGCACCAATTATGTTTTAGGGTCGTCTTTATGTGTACTATCACTGTGGCAAATTTTATGGGCCTCCTCCAAAGTAAATGCGTCTCCCTCTCCATAGGCCTCACCCAAAAGGTGGCGCTGTAGAGGCTGTTTATTAGTTTCATGAAAAATACAGTTATAGCCCATTAATGTCCCTTTAAAGGAGTCTCTGTATTAAGTTTGGTGGCTGTCCTGCAGGTTTTAGTTGTTTTTTATTGCAGCCTTGTGTGAAGACAGACAGACAGAAGACAGACTCCCATAGAGAATGAATAGGAGATCTGGAGGGCCCTAGAGGCAAAAGTGTAGGCCATGGGTCTCATTGGCTTTTCTGATCAGGAGGCCGTCTAGGAATTGTCTGCAAATTTTCACAAATAAAAGTCAAAGTAATGGTTTTTCTCCCCATTGTAATTTAGTGCGCTCCTACAGGTGGCGCTGTAAGGTTGATTGTTATTGTGCGCACATAAATAGATTCAGCTGCTTGACATTTACGTGTGTTTCAAATTTCATGTCGATCGGAGTATGCATGTGCGTGCAGGAGCTATGTAAATGATTTTGTGAGTACTCTTTGCGCCCCTGGTGGCCAACGGTGATAAATGCACCATATCACTCATTCAGTTTTTTTCATGGCACCCTGCACTGGACAGATTCCCAAAGTTTCGTCCAAATCGGACAAAGTCGATGTTTGACTTAATAGGTAGGGGGCGCTAGCGAGTACTTTTTATTTATTTTTATTAATGCATTACATTCAGATCATAATTACGCACTCGTGACTGAAATTACAGCTCTCTCAGTCCAAGCGTGTAGCTGTGACATGCGATCGGAAAAACAGGAAACGAAGGCGTTCGTCGATGGCGAGCCACGGCGAGACCATTTGAGATATCCAAAAAAAAGTGGCAGATGATTAAATTTCAATGTGTCCCGATCGCATAAAGGTGTGCCAGACCCACGTCGGGCAAAAGCCCTAGGACATGTTCTCCGTCAAAAAAAAATAGTCAAACTGGCGTGGCGACTTTGGTCCAATATGGCCGCCGTGTGCTTGGTCCGAGGGCCGCGCTCCAATGTCATGTTTTGCTCGGTTCACTGTTCTCTATCACTGCTCCGAGTTTCGTGCGCGTCGGGCAAAATTTGCTCGTCCCATTTCCCATAGGGGTCCGATTCGGGCCGGTGCTGTTCGTTCGGGCCAGGTCGGACGCTCTCGAGACGCGCGAAATACGAAATTTTTTTCCGGGCCGATCGCGACTATACCCCCATTGAAGACATGACACATGACATCACAACATTCCATCAGTCGATAATATTTAAAACAGATGGGTTCAAAGTTCTTTGATTCAAAGCCAAGATGCCTCAATAAAGAAACTGAAGAAATTGTGGCAGTAAAGAAAGTCAAAATTGCCGAAAACACAAACTATGAGAGAGAGAGCTTTTCATGCTTGAAACAATCAGCCACCTGGACCCAGATGAAAGCAATATTGTCCGGTTTAACAAATATTTCCAATCTAGATCAGGACAACACTGCATGGAATTTGAGATGTTGGACCGTAGTGTGTTGAACTTGATGGAACAGCGGACCACGCCATTTTCTTTGATGGAAAGGCAACTCCTGGTCGCTTTGTCTGGTCTGCAGAGTCTCAGCGTGATGCATACGGATATCAAACCAGACAATATAATGCTTGTGGGTCATAAAAAGGAGCCATTCAAAGTAAAGTTAATTGACTTTGGCCTTGCCATTCTGAAAAGGGAAGCAAAAATTGGGATGCAGATGCAACCACCCGCATACCGTGCTCCAGAGGTCACACTAGGCCTGCCACTATCTGAGGCTGTGGATATGTGGGGTCTTGGTTGTTGCCTGCTGGAGTGGTACCTGCGATCCTTCCCTTTTAAGGCCTACTCGTCCTACGACCTTTTAAGACAAATCTCTAATTTACTCGGTGTCCCAACTGAGGATCTGATCACACGCGCTAAATTTGGAACAGATTTCTTTGTCTACGAAGGGTCACAGTGGCGACTTAAAACTCCGAGTGAATATGAGGAGAGCATCGGCGTGGCTCCTGAAATGGGGTTGAGTGTTCTAGAGGCAGCAACTGATCTAAAAGATGCCGTCCTAAATTATTATCCAAAACAATCTGGACTAGAATTTGAGGACAGGAAGGCTTTTGCAGATTTGTTGAAGAAAATGCTTGCTGTAAACCCGGAGACCAGAATTACTCCGGCTGAAGCGTTACAGCATCCATTTATAACCTTGAGACACATTACAGATTACGTTGCTGACTCTGTCCAAATAATGGCCCTCAAGCCAGTTCTGCGTTCTGGTCAAGGTCAGGCAAATCCAAACGAGACTAAGCAATCGCACACCTCAGTATCATCGTTGGACTTCTCGAGTCCTCAATCATCAAGCGGTGAGTGCCATGTCATTTTCATTGATATGGGAGACATAGGAGAAGTCTTGGGATCAGAAATCCCACTCTTTATTCGACCCTCCAACTCGAGCCATTTAACACCACAGAGTCTATTTCCACTAAGCAACGCCAACAGTGGAAATGAGGGCTCAGAAGAGAAGGAAGACTCTGGAACACAAAGCCCGGTCATTTTACCACCCCAGTCAACATCACAAAGTCTATTTCCAATACACTTTGACAAAAATGGAGACCAGGACATAGAAGAAGAGGAGGACGACTCAGGAACACAAAGCCCTGTCCTTTTAAGATCCTCCAACCTTCGCCATTCAACACCACGGACTCTAAATCCAGTAAAGTACGGCAACAGTACAGACGAAAGCTCCGAAGAAGAAAAAGACTCTAGTAGAGCTTCACTACTAAGAAACAGCCCACCAAACTTCACCCAACCAGAAGAGATGGGCTTTGGAGGAGAAAAACTGATCATCTTTCCACCGAAAGACCTCCGGTGGGTAAGACGAGTGGTGACGATCTCCAGTAGAGCATCACTACTGAGAAACAGCCCACCAAACTTCAACAAACCAGATGAGATGGGCTTTGGAGGAGA